>CABHPH010134962.1:0-41611 GCA_902168325.1 Peromyscus nudipes | reverse complement strand
GGTTACTAGTTAGCCTGAGAGAGGGTAGGCATCTCTTTCTGGTGTACCATCTTCCTTCCAGATGTCTCGAAGCTAAAGCCTCAGGCTGTCTACCTAATGTAGCAATGAAGGCATCATGTAATTCCTGTGTATCAGGGTTACTGGACTATCATAGACACTTGACTCAAAAAGTATCAAGTAGCAAATACTGAGAAGTTTTCACTCTGACAGCTGTGCTCTCCCTGCTCAAAACAACATAACTAAACATGTTAGTACAATTACCTACGTTAGTGTTTAGTTATTTTTGGTTGAGTACTAAATATTAATGTGTTAGATATACAACTTCAACACTGTAATAACATATACTGTGAAAGCATTTCTGGAACATAACCAAAGGGTTTCCTCACTCCGCTTCAACACCCAATACCACAAAATGATATGCTTTGTAAAATCATGAAACAGGGAAAGCAAAACATATTTTTGCATTAATTTGTATCCTACCATATTCATAATATATATTTTTAAATTCAAATTTCTATTTTGTAAGCCCAAGGTGTGTCTATCCATATACATTATCAAAGCCAAGTGCCAAACGTTAGACATGAAAGATTCTTCATATCATCGAATCCAACCCGAGCTTTTGCCTTCGTGCGGTAGCTTGTCCCTTAGCGCGTCCGATGTTCTGCTGTAACAGTGAAATAGTGATGGAACAGGGAAACAGTTCCCAAGGTGCTTTGTCATCTGAGTCCCTTCACACATGCTGTACCACGTGACACCCATGACCACCTCGCTGGACATTCTGCCATCTCCAGCAGCTGATCCCCATTCTGTTAGCTGTGCTCATGTGTCCCAGGTTGCTCCACTTTAGACTGTCTATATAGAATAGCATTTATGTAAATGAGTAAATGATTGAGTTCTGTGCCAAATATAGCATAGCATACCAAGATTATGAAAAATGGCCACAAGGATGGTTGTGTCGTAGATCAGTAGCCCTATAAGCTTAGTTTTTTTTTTTTTTTTTTTGGTTATTTGGTTTTCGGGGTCCAGGTGGTGGGAAGATGAGGGCTCAGAAACAGTGTAAGCAGAGAAATATAGTTTCCCGTCCCAGGCCCGAGGCAGCTTCATCTCTGTAGACTCGGTGATTCTTAGGTATTAGAGGTTGATTTTCTGAGACAGTACTAAGCATCCACAAATGTCTTGGCACAATGATTCAAAAGCCAGGCTGAGCTTAGTGTTTTAGAAGCTGGGAATAACAATACACCTCGCCTGCAGAACCCAGAACCGTATCAAGTCTTTCCTGGGACTGAGGATCCTGTCCTGCCCTCTTCTGCTGTTTTAAAACCCCACCTTCACCACTGGAGAGAGGCTGATGATTCTTTTGTCATTTGCGTATGTGAATTTCAGTTCTGTGAATGTTAGTTTTTTAGAGCGGATAGTGGATTGAAATGCCCACTTAGAGAAAAATAAATAATACCCATGCTAAAATTCTAATGTGAACTGTTGTTTTTCCTCTATTGTGATACAGAAGTTCTGCTTTTATATAAAACAAACCCTCAGTTAATCAGAATGCTTCCAGGAATGGCATGACTGATTTACATCATTGTCTGGTTAGTGGAGGGCCCACTCTATGCTTGGTGCTTACTGATGAGAAACTCCAGGGCTTCCTCTCCTTCTTCCTATAGCTTTTTCTCACGGGGACTTTGGCAAGATCCCCCTTCCCTCACACTATGTGGCAAAGGCAGGCTTTGATAGAATGGGAATGGCCCTCTCCTTTTCCTCCCCCTCCCTTCCCTTTCTCCACACTCCTGCTACCTTTATTCTCTCTTCTCCTCTCCCACATCCCCTCCTCCCTCTTCCTTCCTTCTTGTTTTCTCTGTAGGAAACAAAAAGCATTTTATGGAGACCCCGTTGAATTCCTTTGCAATCAGGGCTTTGACAGACTCCGGATTTGCTTTTCTCTGTAGTAATAATTTTCTCTGCTTCCATATCCTGTTCCTTTCTTCCAGCCTCAGTTCTGATAGAAATGCAAAGTCTAATCTCTCCCATGTGGAGAAGTTTTCCGTCTTGGACTTGCTGAGAGAGGCAAAGGGGTGATTCAAGGAGAGTGTCTGTCGTGCACAGTTCCAGTCAGTTCTGCGGGTTCTGGTCCACTGAAAGGTTATCCACATCCAAACACTGGGGAAGTTAAAGGATCTCACTGAGCACTGGTGCACAGCTATCCTGTATATTAATATTTGTGAAGATATGTTTTGGTATCATCTAAGGCACCAGGCGAATGGTCTATGGAAAATGACCATAGATGTCTGCAATCAGCATACACGCCTGCAGTTCACAATCACAGGCCAGGTCTGGAGGGGTTCGGCAGGTCAGAGCACTTGCTACGCTTCCAGGACACCCAGCTTTGGTTCCCAGCGATTCCCAGCACCCACATTAGGGAGTCACAACTGCCTGTAACTCCAGTTCCAGGTGACCCAGTGACCTCTTCTGGCCTCTGTGGCCACCCACATACATGAGATATACACACACAGACACACATATGCATACACATAAATGAAAGTAATAAAAATAAATCTTTAAACCATATCAATAAAATGACTCCTGATGACATATTACCATGTCCATAGATCATTAGCTCCTGAACCTTCCCCAGAGCTTTTCTTTCAGCTAGTGGGAATTAACACAGAGACCTACAACTCGACAGTGTGCAGAGAGTGAGACTTTGGAGTACTCAGTCCTAAGACATATTTTTAAATAAAGTCATAGAATAGTATTTCTAATTTTTTGGAAATCTTGAAAAACCAAGGGAAAAGTTAGAGGATTTTAAAATCCTTTTGAAGTTAGCCTATCTATAAGTCATATTGATGTACATTTGTATGATGAAAAATGATTTTGTATTGGTGACAAAACTATCAAAGAAAAAATGATGAGTAATTTGAGGGTATGTTTGTATATAGGAACATGGAGTCCATTTGTGAATGTGATATATGAACAGGTATATGCATACATATATACTTATAACTATATGTGAAAGCATACATATGATTCTGTATTCTTTGCCTATGTGTATTTCATTTTGAATCCTGATAAAAACAAAAACCCAAACTAACATCCAAGGTAAATGGACTGATTGCTAAACATATATAAGTCATTCTCAATGGCTGGCCAGAGGAGCAAACCCAGAGAAGATGCTAATTCTAGAACCGAGGATACAGTCAGTGGACAGTTGTCATCAAGTAGACATGTAAGTATAGCAGTCTGTGTCAGCAGACTCTGCCATCCGCAGCTCAGAGAAAGTCACACTGAGAAACAGTGCAGCCCGCTTCGTGCGGGCCAACATGAACACTGGTCCTCCTGTTCAAATGAGGCAGGAGGCAGCGCTTGGGTTTGCATGATTTCTGGTACACAGCCATAGTGCTGTGACTGCTGTGGGGAAGGGGTCACTGTGCAAGGAGATTGCTCTCTGAGGTCTTGGTGTGGACCGGCTAAGTGTGAACTGGAAACCTGCTGACCTCCACAGGAGGATACAGCCCTCAGAAAGACTCACTCATGGCCTTCTTGGAAAAAGAGACAACACTTTTACTTCACCTGGTAGGATTAATTGGACATTACTGTGAGATCAGTTTAATTTTGAGAAGCAAGAAGATGTAAATGTATGGTTTACATTTTTTTGTCTCACACAAGCACTGAATATGCCCTGTCAAATCAAAGGCTCAACCGCATTGTCCAGGGGCAGTTGACATACCGTAGGACATGTGAATTGCAATCCCAAGACAAGGAAGGGGCCTCATCCTTAACTGCATTTCTGACTGGTGAGAGTTCATCATTTGATTCTGTTTGTGAACGGATCCCATGACTTCAGGAGCCAGTGATCAGCTTTCTAAGCAGACTGGCATACAGAAACGAAAGTACCTCAAAAAGCAGCCAACCCCACCCCTGTAGCCTGCAGTCCAGGAACCAGATTTATGGAGGTGGCAGCAGCTCAACATTGACTGTGGGGCAGTCTGATAATGGCCCTGACACCCCAAATCTTGTCACCTGTCTCTCTAATGCACTTTCCATTGTGTTCTTAGAAACACTGAGTAATTACTGGGGGAAATGCATATGTGACTTACTAAAAGAATCTACCCAAGGAAACCAAGGCTCCGCTGGAATGGAGCCGCTCCCTGTCCTGAACGATACAGTTGTCTTGTACACCTGGGGGCAGACGTCCAGTGCTGGCCTGTCTGCTCCAGTCTCCACATGTGGATTTAACACCAGCAGCGTTCTAGTGTCCTGAGATGTTGAGACTCATATGGAGAACACAAAGGTGCGTTTCTTACTTCCTGTTTGTCACTGAGGGTGATCAGGCCTTCGTACCTGAGGGGCTGCTTGGTGATGGAGACTACTTGCTAACCTGGAAGGCCCTCCCTGCTCTTGACTTGGACTCAGAGCAGAACAGTTCTCGTCCTCAAACCAGTTCAGCTGCGTGGGTTTGAGGCCATATATACCAATGTATATAAACACCCGGTGTGCCACAAGATCCAATCAATATGCACAATTTGAAAGTCCACTTACATGGTACTGTTACAAGTGGAGAATGTTGAAACTATGTGCATCAAGCTCTATTCAAATGGTTCCTGTGGCTCAGAAGTAGTGTTCTGTTTTGCTGTTGCCTTTGCTGACCATAGAGACACCACCAGAATAAAATTGCATGTAAATTGCAAAGGCATTGAAACAGAGCTGTCCTTGGGCATTGTAACAGCACAGAAAACCTCATTTCGTTGTTTTTAAGTCCTTCACTGTTTTTTCTTTTCTTTTCAGAATAGGCACAAATTGTTTTCGAGGCAGGAAAGTGCCTCTTTCTCTACAAATAGGTCTCTTCTTGTTCAGGCTGTACAGACTGCGGTAAAATAGGAGCTCATCTCCATGAAGGTGAAGAGCGTTCGATGAATAAATAGCCAAGTGCCACATCCTCGTATTTGCTGACATATTGAGCAGTTTCTTCTAAGAAACTTCAAAGGGATCGAACCCTGGGCATTGATAGACCCTTGTTACTCAGCCTGCTGCAAAGTGCTCATTTCCTTGTGTTTAACGTCACTGTCACTGAATAAATACCAGTTCTGTTATGCATGGTATATTTATGCTTGACTCATGCTTCTATGAGGGTCACACGATCTTTGCTGTAGATGCTTATTCGCTTTTGAGACCCGTAATCTTCATTTATCTAGAGAAGAGGCTGGGATGCACAGTGGTGTGCTGGTAAGGGACTTTGTCTCCTGGAGTCATGTTGCTTTTTTATACACATCTTAGAATGAAGCTTACAGGTTAGCAAAGGACAATTAGCAGGTTTTAGTTGGTTTTTACAACAGGAAAAATGGGGATGGGTTAGCAAAGCTGAAAGAAACAGCAACTGGGGTACTCAATACACTCTCTATTTAAGGCAGAAAGACATCCAGGGTAGGATGGCCCACATAACAAGAGAAGGCTTTGCCAGACTGTGGAATTTCTGGAGTTCACCTGAACTACATGTGTTACTTTTCCTATCACTGTGTTTAAATAGCTGATGAAATTCAGCCTTAGGAGGAAAGGTTGGGGGACTCAAAGAGGAGTGCAGTCTATCCTGGCAGCCAAGGTATCACATCAAGAGCAACTTGGTCCATGATGGTGAGTGTAAAGCAGAGAAGAGGAATTCAGGCACAGCTCGCCGCCTTCTCCTCAACCCATGCAATGGTGCCACCATGCTCAGGTTGGTGCTGTGGAATGTCTTTCTGTATGCTGTGAATATGTGTGGCTCCCACTGGATAATAAGTAGAGCTGTTTTGGCCTATGGCAAGAAAGCTCACAGTCAGGCAGGAAATCCAAGTAGAGATACAGAGAGAAGAAGGACGGCGTCGAGAGAGACACCAGCCTGCTGCCAAAGGAGCAACAAGATGCCAGCAGACCAGTAACGCCATGGCAACGAGGCAGCATACAGATGCATAGGAATGGGTTAATTTAAGATGAAAGAGCTAGCTAGCCAGAAGCTGAAGCCATAGGCCATACAGTCTGTAATTAATATAAGCCTCTGTGTAATTATTTTATAAGTGGCTGTGGGACGGCAGGTGGGAGAGATTCATCCCGACCACAGGGCAAGGCGGGACACAGAGAAATTTCTCTTTACAGGTTGGGTCTTTCCTCCTAAGGACAGCTCTCTGGAAACACGCTTGCCATCATGTGGAGAGGTGTGACTCATTAATGCCTTTGGTGTTCCTTCAGCCAATCCAGCTGGCAGTCGGAATTTGTGATCGCACTGTGAGATGCTAAGCTACAGTTCCTTTCTTGCTCTGCCAGGCTTATTAACAGTCAGTTTAGTGCAAAGCTGCTTACAGTGGAGACCTTCTTCTGCCTTCCTCGCCCCTACCTTCCATCCCTCCTTATTTTCTTTTATTCAAACTCTACATATGTGCCGCTGAGTATCATGCTTAGATAGTTTTTCATTTTACACGTCGGCTTACTTAATCAACTCTGTGGGAGACCATGTTTGGATGGTATCTCCGAGTAAGAGTCTACTTTGGGAATCAATAACTTATGCACATCAGCTGGTTAAAGGGCTGAGTATTTGAGCCAAGTCCCGCCCCCCCCCTATTCTGTGAGGTGTACACTGTTGTTGTCATTTTACAGGGAAAGTTGAAGCACAGAGAGGTATTGCAGTTTGCCCAATAAGCAGTAATGACATGAGGTCTGAAAAAAGCAATTCTGCACAAATTGTTCGTCCGGTTACGGTAGTCTAAAAGACATGACAAGAATCCCAACATTCCAGAGCCTAACAGAATAAATTGGTTTCTGTCGAAATTATGAATTCTGTGCATATGGTGCTCTACAACCAGTTTGCCTCCATGGGACTCACACTTCCATCCCGTGTATTTGTCCCTCTCCGAATCCTTGGAGTCCCTTCTGTTTGACCCTTTAGTGCAGAAAGAGTGAGATCTGTGTCAGGAGTTTCTATGGGAAGGTCTGACAGCACCAGATCGCACTCCATCCCACCAGCTGGGTTCAGCCAGGGCCTGCTACTAAGTTGGACAAGACAGTCTATTTGTGGCTAGTATGAATACTTGTAAAACATTCAAAAATTCTAAGAAAAAATTATCTGCATAGAAGGAGAATAAACTGTGTGTGGGTGGCAGTGAGGTAGTCTTGATCTAGTTTCAATTAAGCCAAGAAGAAAGGATAAGGCTTTTGTCTGAGGAAGCCAAGAGAGCAATTGCTGAGCTAGAAATGCTAAAGTAACTTAGGTCTACCAACAGTAGATAATGCCTGAGTGATATTACAGCAAGATGCTGGCACCCGCCTCTGATCAAACCTCCTTCTTGCCTATTGCTTTGTAAGAGTCACAAAGAGGAGCATCCCGTTTGCTCTTTGGATCTGTGCAGTAAGTACTGTGAGTTTATTTTTTAACTGAAAAATGTAATGTTTGGTTCTTAAACCTTAAACTTGACAATCTCTCCCCCTTTGTCTTTGCTTTTCTTATTGTGTGAAGTTGTTGGAAAGGAATGCTAATCTGCCATAAATAGTCTTGTCATCCTCAAGACCAGATCTATTGCTAAGAAGAGAAGACATTTTTCTTTCTCTCTCTCTTCCTTTCCCAACCCTTTTTCTTTTTTGTTAACCATCCAACCTTATTTTCTTGAATCTGCCTGGACATGCTTTCCCTTAACAAAGAGCATCTTGCATCTCAGTGTTCTTTCTCGCCTAACAGGAAGTCTGTCATCTTGGGGAAAAGTGCTTTGAGTGTTAGCACATAAATAATCTTAGTTTGCCCAGGAGAGATTAACTGAAAGTCTAAAAGCAAAATGAGAGAAAAGAGTCTTCAGATGTTTGCCTTCTTTCAGAACAGAGTGGAGTTCTTTGGATGGGAAGCCACAGTGCCTGATGTTGCCTGGTGTGAATGGAGGACATGAGAGGGAAGCCTCTTCTAGGAGCTGTAACCTTGATGAGGGAACGCTATGCTTGCTCAGTTTAACAAGGATGGGAACATCATCGGTGGGAACATCGCTCTCTACGTGTCCTCAGCTGTGATTCTTGAATATACCAGCATTTGATGTAGAGAAGCAGCACCTCCCACTAGGTATTATGTGTTCTCCTACCTATAATTGAGAACCTTTCCTTAATGCCGTTTTCCATGTCTGGAATAGCACTTGATAATCTGTATAATCTTCTTCTAAAACTTTTCACAAAATGCTTACATTTTCCCCAGAACTATGACACCTATCAAGAAATTTGCATAATATGGTCTTTCACCTTGAGTGATAGCTTTACTTCAAATTCCAGCACTTTGGCCAAAACATCTTTTGTGGAAGCTGATTGTGATGGCTCTACTCCCTCCCAAAGAGAGGGGAAAATTTCACATTCTGTTGGAGTAAAGGGTATCAATGTCAGGAAATGATTTAATGTATTATAAATACATCTGTAATCATGCAGAGCTATGAATGGCTGCTGAGTATGGAAGAAAAAAGATAAAAATATTCAAAAGTGCAATATGAATTCAATGAGACTGAGTGACATTTGATAGTAATAAAAACAAAACTGAGGTACTTAGGTTCAAAAGAGACAAGAACCTGATAATATTAGTGTTCATCAGAAGTACCTGGAAACTTTAGACTATTCTAATAGGAGACACCATTGGGAAGGCCACCAACCCTCCAAGATCCAGAAAAAGAATCTAAGAGCAAACAGAATGGAGAACCATGAGGTACGAGGGGTCATTCCATGAAAGGTCAAACTATTGGATATATTTTTGAAATATTTTTGTTCATTTCTCAGTAATATATTTTCATTATTGGATAGAATATAAAAGACAGGAAAAGATGATGGCCACTACTATACTGTCCTGTATGTGTGTATGTGAGTGTATGATGGTGGTCTATAACCCACTTTGTCTTGTTAGTAAGAAATTGCAAGTGTTTCTCCTGATGTCATTAAATTCCCCTAAAACATCTTCAGCAACATGCTTGGTCATAGGTTTAACGTTTCTCCCTTCTCATTTTCTGTATGTGGCAAACAGCACTGTTGAGGAATCTTTGAACATTTCTCTTGTACCATATACTGTGGTGCCTGCTGTCCCAAACCTTTTCAAAGAATGGCACTTTTTCATCCTTGCCAACTTCATATATCAAAGAAGTTGTCTTTTAATTAGCATCTAATTTATTACTATGGAAATTACATGTTTGCATATAGATTGGTAATTTACATTTCTTCTTTCATGAATCTGCCCTTCTTGTTTTTTTTTTTTTTCTTAATTTTTCTACTACAAGTAGTGGGAGTCACTGCAATTTAAAGCCACATACAAATGAAAATTTACTCAAAAGCAAAGGTACAGGTTTATACTGGCCATGGTCATGAGGGAAGAAAAAATTGTATTGAATTACAAGTTGGACACACTAGAAGTGTAAGGGACATTGTACAGGTCCAGCATTGATTTTCAACTCTGTGACTGGACTAGGCAGAACCAGAGCCAATGCGTGAAGTTCCAGACCTCATCTCGGACTCATTTGAAGAGTCCAAAATCAGTGTGGACTTTTAGAAGGGTGAAACTGTGTGAAATATTCTTCAGTAACTCCTGTGACTAGATGCTTGGACTTAGGCCCCTGAGTCTTCTTCTAGAAGCCTCTCTGGTTCTCTGAAATAAACTGTCAGCCTCCATGAGGAAAGGCAAGATTCAGAAGCTCTGCAAAGCTCAAGCCTGAGAGGGTTAGATGCTTGGAGAGTCGTGTGAGCAACAGCGGGGTCCGGCGTTGTCTCTGCTGACGGCCTAGTTCACTCTGCTTGTGTTCAGAGCTCAGTCCTGGATTTCTGACACTTGACAGATGGTTAGTGGACACGGTCACACACCACAACCACCAAGCACTAACATCACCCCCCAGCTCTTCCACTGCCTGGCCCTGACTATATTCCCATGATGCTCCATACAGTGCACACTCTTGGCATCTCAGTGGAGGAAATTTATGCACATTTCATACATCTGTATTTTTATATACTTACTATTGTGATACCCCTAGTTCCCTAGTATTCTTCATTTTGGAAACTTATGATAATGGACGCCACTGCAGATTTCGGAGTCATTTATACTGCCCACCTTTTTCCTATTTCTGATTAAATAAATTCTTCATTTTGAGTTTTGTGCATTTTTCAGTTTTCCAGTCCACACCACTCACTTTTCTTATATTTATAATCCTTTTATCTGGTCTTTGTAGTTCCAAAATGATGCTTTGGATATTTTAAGTCTTAAGCTAGCAATGCCCTTTTCAAATTACTCTCTTAAGGTTTTTTGTAGAATAATATTCACCATAATACAACTTTAAATTACTTGCCAGTGCCTTGACTAGACATAATCCAAGAAGGCTAATTGAACACTAAGCATTTTAATCATCTCATGCTGTCAAACCTGTCTCCTCGGCTCTGAGAAGTGGATAGGCCATGAGCTTAATTGTATTCCTGGCAATGCAACCGGAGTGAAAGCTTGATAATACGATTAGTACATTACTAGGGAACTAGTCCCAGTCACTCTGAATATCTAAGCAAAATATCATCTCAACAAATATCCCATCGGCACACACTGAAATTCTTGGCACTGCGTTGGGGTTTTAGAGAATACATGAGTGGGTAGGTTGTAATTTGTCTTTATGGAGTCTGCCAAAGAGCTACCAAATGAATTAAAGTTCTAAATAAGCACAAGAGTACGACAGTAAACAGAAGAGTAATGCAAACACAAAAGGTTGTATAAAGCACAGAAGCCCAAAGGACATAAGGAGTCATGGGTCAGATATGGACATTGCCCTTGCATTGTGTTTCTGCAGAAGTGATGTTCCACTGCAGCTGCAGAGTGACTGGGGCGCTAAAGATGACTCAAGGCACACTGGAAACCAGGAAGGGTCCTGAGCATCAGTTGGCATTGCTTCTTTAGCACGTTAACCCAGCTGATAGTCACTAAGATGCAGGGGTACTTTCATCTACACAATGAGGCTTTCTGGCTGCAGCATCTTGTTTATTTGAAGCTGTAGAGCAAAGTGTCTCAATCTGGAGGTTGTGACTCTTTGGGGGGTTAAATGATCCTTTCATAGGGGTCATATATCAGATACCCTGCATATCAGATATTTACATTATGATTCATAACAGTAGCAACATTACAGTTGCAAAGTAGCAGCAAAATAATTTTATGGTTGGAAGTCACCACAACATGAGGAACTATATATATTGTGAGGGTCACTGCATTAGGATGGTTGAGAACCACTAATATGAGGGTATTTTTGAAAAATGAAATGAAAAATATCCATAATACAGAAAATGCTAAGACTTCCTCTCCTATCTTCTCTAGAATTTGCTGCAGGACCAGAAGCAAGGTGATGGAGGAGCAGGGTTCACCCACGACTCTGATACTATTTTTAAACGTAGTCTCTGAACAAACACCACTTTCAAAGATATTTCAAAGTAAGCTGTGAATTCACACATTGGAGGTGGACCCAGATAGGTGTAAATGTGCATCCTTTTTATCACTTTTATCCATGCAGATCAATTAATCTTTTCTTATTATTCTTGATGTACGTTCACTCTTAGCTTTAGGAGTTAAGATGTCTGTGAATTATTCTGATGATGCTTTTCTTATGAAGGTCTCATGTATATGTGTCTACAGAACCTGAATGAAATTTTTCTAATATAATGATAACTATATGTATCTAATTGCTGTCTTCAGGAGGACTAGGAAAGCAAAAATCACAATGTATCTCTGTCCCAACATTCACCTGTTATGCTGGTTAGTTTCTTGTCAATGACATAATCTAGAGACATCTGGGAAGATGCCTTCTTCAACTTGACTTGTAGGGAAGTCTGTGGAGCATTTTATTGATTAAGGACTGATGTGGAAGGGCCCATCTGTCAATGAGTGGCACCATCCCTGGGCAAGAGGTCCTGAGTCCCATACAAAAGTAAAACTGAGTAAGCCAAGGAGATAAGCTAGTAAGCAGCATCCTTCAATGGTCTCTGCTTCAATTCCTGCCTTTAGGTTCCTGACTTGAGTTCATGCCATGCCTTCCCTCAGTGATTGACTGTCTTCCAGATGTATAAGCCAAACAAATCCTTTCTTCTAATTATTTATTTTTGCTCGTGATGTTTATCATAGCAATAGAAAGAAATCTAGGCACCTGTTGCCCAGAGAAAATCTAATAGGGGGTTCACCTTTTTTATTTGAGCAAATGAATCACATGCTATAAATAAATTGCTTTTGTCTTCCTGAAAATGACTCACTGGGCCCTAGGAAAATTTCTTGATTTGCTCTGAGTGGGGAAGAAGGGTCAAGGAAGAAGAGAAAGCTAGTTGAAAATTAGAAATCAATACGCTAGCACATCTCTTCTAAATTTCTGCTGAAATCTTTCATTATATCCTAATGATTTCTCTCTGTTATGAATCAGCTAAAAGGCCAACCCAAGGGAGCTCATGAGCTGTGGTTCAGGTGTTGAAGGGCCTTCCTGGCTCTTTCTCTTCTTCCTGGCTGCCCTAAGATAGGAGCTTTGTCCTGTTCTGCCTTCTGCCGTTATGTTCTGCCTTACCACAGGTCCATGAGCAATGGAACAAGCTAACTATGGGTTTAAACCATGAATCAAATACATCTTCCTTCTCAGATTGTGCTCTCAGGCATTTTTGTCACAGAAACAGAAAGAGAGAATGAGAGAGAGAGAGAGAGAGAGAGAGAGAGAGAGAGAGAGAGAGAATGAACAAAGAAAAAGCACAGGTGACCCAGAGGATGTTGCTCAGTGTGGGGTAGTTCAGCATGGAGAAGGGGTTGGGCTGACAAACACACCAAGATGGTCTAAACAGGTTTCCTAGAGAAAGAAGATTTGAACTTGCAACCAGGATGACTGAAGGTAAACTGAGTAAAGGGGATATGAAGGAGGCAAGCATGGGTAAAAGTCAGTGTCACGTGAGAAGTCTTGGAGAAGAGTGAAAAATGTGTCACATTCCAGAATATGGAAGAAGCTGAGTACAGCTGATTGGAAGAAAAGTGTAGAAGCAAGAGGTGGAGGATTGGATGGTGGCCATTTAGAACTAAAGGAGAACAAGGTAGCCTGGTCAGATTGTGCACGGCCTATAAACTGTAAGAAGGAATTTTAACTACCATAAGTTTAAGGAATTGTATTAAGGTGCAAGGTGTATTGAGGATTTAGGTAGAAATGCTACATTTGACTTTTTGCTTAAGGGTATCACAGAAATGACAGGTCAATCCAGGATATTCACAAGTGTGGGGCTTAAACAATTAAATGTTGATACAACTGCCCAAACCAGGCAACAGAATAGAAGGAGCTGATGGAGTTTTAAGTTTTAGACACAGTTACCTTGAGGAACATATGGGATGATAGAGCAAAGTTTTATCAATGAAACCCGGGAGATCAGTCTACAGATATAAATTTAGTCACCTACACAATGTTGACTAGGCTATGAGAAATACGATGACAGATGCACATAGAGACATGTCGTAAGAGCGCCTGGTCACTCCTACCTGCTATCTATTGCTCTCTGTATAACAAATTACCACATATATTTATTACATGGCGTTTTAATGGGCCAGCCACACAACAATGACATCTATGGCTCCTTTGCCCTAATGTCTCCTATAAAGCTGCAAGCAAGGTGCTAACCTGGGCTAACATGGCGTTAAGCAGGGCTAACAGCATGTCTCCGGAAGCTCATCCATGGAAAGAAACACCTCCAGTCACATGTCATTGGCTGTATTCAGCTCTTTGATGGGTCTTAGCTGGAGGCTGTCTCCATAGAATAGCTTTAAGTATGGAAGCTGGCTTTATGAAAATCATCACAGGAGAGTCAGCTAGCAAGTGAGCCTCACTTCCAGTCTGATCCCAGACAGGACATCCTCTGCAGTGTTGAAGCAAGTCCTTTAAAAGCAGAAGACAGAATCCTTCTTGACCCATTATAAGGGGCTACTACTCTGCCAATACCCAGAAGAGGCAAAGGACAAGCCTCCAGTATTAAAATGGCATTTGTGCATGTTCTAAATAATAACAGCCAGGGAGAGAGGAACAGATCCTTTCTTCACTCTTCTTGATGTTGGTGTGCAAATTTTCCATATTCCCTTTTGCCAAGAATGATTATGAACCAGATTTATCAAAATAAACAAAATAATAATAAATACAGCATGTATCTTGGAGGATTGCATCTAGTTAGAAGTAATTCTTTGGAGTTGGATTCACAGAGATTGGGGGCAAGGGAGGGAGAGAAAGTTGTAAAGTTGCCCTGTTAAGTAACACAGAGAATATTACATGGTTAAGAGGGGGCTTGTGGTGATAAGCAGAGGCATGGCAGGGGTGGGTATGAAGGGAGGTGTGCGGAGAGTAGGTGAGACCTCAGCATTCAGCAGATGTTACAGCAGCCACACCTGATAGTAAGCACGAACCTGTTGTGATTTTGTTTTCAAGTAGGAAAATCACATTGTTAATTGAAGGTTGCAGAGACCTTGACACTGGGTAGGTTATGAGATGACAGAAAGACCAGAAAGAAAAGGAAAAAGATGAAATGACAGTAAAAAGAGGAGTGTGTGAAATACACACACACACACACACACACACACACACACACACACGGAAATGGCAAGATCGTGAAAGAGGACGAAATGTATTTGATAATTAGTAATATTTCTCAGGCACTAACCATTCAATGACTCGTTTCACAAGTGTTTACTAGGAGGTAGATAAACGTTAAGTAAATGCAGTTTGACATTTTGTAAAAGTAAGAAACCATGACATTTCAAATTGATACTCAAGTTTAGTGGAGAGTAATCTGTATCACAACTGAAACAAAGAAAGGGACAGAAACGAGAAAAGATGGAAGCTCTCTCATCCACAGGGACGGAGACGAGATAAGATGGTAGCCCTGTCATCCACAGGGATGGAGACGAGATAAGATGGTAGCTCTCTCATCCACAGGGATGGAGAGGAGATAAGATGGTAGCTCTGTCATCCTCAGGGATGGAGAGGAGATAAGATGATGGCTCTGTCATCCACAGGGATGGAGAGGAGATAAGATGGTAGCTCTCTCATCTACAGGGATGGAGAGGAGATAAGATGGTAGCTCTCATCTATAGGGATGGAGAGGAGATAAGATGGTGGCTCTCTCATCCATAGGGATGGAGATGAGATAAGACGGTAGCTCTCTCATCTACAAGGATGGAGACAGATACGATTGTAGCTCTCTATTCCACAGGGACGGAGAGGAGATAAGATGGTAGCTCTCTCATCCACACCACCTATGTCTACAGTGAAACTGAGAATTCCTTTCTGGCTCTAAGTATGGAAAGTGGTCCCAACTTGAGAATATGAAGTGACAACTTGGAACCCCTGATGAAAAAGAAGTATAGATTACACTGTTAGTAATGATTCAGAATCGTCTCTGAACTGGGTCAGTATAAAAGAAAAAGTTGGTGGATGATACATATATGAAACTGAATTATTTTAAAAAGTTAAAAGACACACCATGTTTTGGTTACAACAAAAAATTCTGCCATAAACTCTGGCATTTAAACATTGGTTCCTATGGAGTTGGAGGGATGGCTCAGAGGTTGAGTGCTGGTTGTTCTTGCAGAGGATGAGGGTTCAATTCCCAGGACCCACATAGCAAACCACAAGCAATTCCAATTCCAAGGAACCTGACACCCTCTTCTGACCTCTGTAGGCACAAGGTATGCATGTGGTGCATAAATATACAATATGAACAAAATATTCATTTGCATAAAGTAAATAAATCTAAAAAAATTAAATACCTGGTTCCCTAGTTGCTGATGCTGTTTGGGAAGGATCAGGAGGTGTGGCCTTGCTGGAGGAATTATGTCACTGGGGAGGGGGTTGTGGTGTTATGGCCTCACTCACTTCCAGTTTGCTCTACCTGCTTTGTGCTCACAGTTAGGGTTGGACTTGGCTTCCTATTATCTCCTGCCTGCAGCCACGCCTCCCTGCCACTGTGGACTCTTATCACTCTGGAACTGGAAATCCAAATAAACTCTTCCCTCTATAAGTTGCACTTGGTCATGGTGCTTTATCACAGCAGCAGAAAAGTGACTGATAGAAACCAGGAAGAGAAAGGATTGCAGAGTAACCACATCCATCACTTGCACTGCCCCTGTATTAATAGTGGGTATCGCTCAGTTAGTTTTCACTCTCTCTTATCTGCTAGCAAGTGATGCTCACAAGGGAGAGCCTGTAATCCAGGACGGACCAACCTGTATACTGTATTAGCAGTTGCCTCTGGATGGGCATTCAGTCCCAGCATGAACAACCTTTTCCAGGAACTGGTGTGTATGTTGATGCCTGCCTTCCGATGGCATCTTTGCTACAGTGAGAGTGATGTCCATGCTACATCTGAGTGAAGAGACATGGAGCCGGCTGGTGAAAACTTTGAATCCCACCAGGCTTCAGATTCCTCCATGGTGCCAATTACAACATGTTTTCTTGGTCATAAAAACCAATAAATGTCCCCTTTTGGAAATGATCTAACCTGAGTCGGATTTTTGATTTTTTTATTTTCTATTAAAAGAAACTGCCGGGCGTTGGTGGCGCACGTCTTTAATCCCAGCACTCGGGAGGCAGAGCCAGGCAGATCTCTGTGAGTTCGAGGCCAGCCTGGGCTACCAAGTGAGCTCCAGGAAAGGCGCAAAGCTACACAGAGAAACCCTGTCTCGAAAAACCAAAAATAAATAAATAAATAAATAAATAAATAAAATAAAATAAAAGAAACTAAACTAACCAAAACCTACTGACAACATGATGACAGTGTTTCAAAAGCTATTATCTGTCCTATTGCATTTATTAATAGGTAATTATTTTACAATTAATAACTTGCAGATTTTATATCTAATATAAACTTCTAATAATGAGAAACCTAGGATTACTGATCAGACAGAACTTCAGCTAAAAGGAAAGATATAATACTTCAAAACATGATGAAACACTAAAAGATAAACACATAGCATTGATAAGGTCCTAGATATAAGCAAAATTTTGGAGCCTATTCAACTCCCTGTAGGGCACCCAGCATCCCAGAGTCCCTGGTGTAGAAACTGTGCTCACTAGTGCAAATCTCTTACACAGCGCACACAAGATAATGATGAAGAATATGGATTATCTACCTAAATTCTCTAGAAGACCCTGTGATTTGGGAGCCCTGTGTTCTTGGCTAGGTCTATGGTAGTGCATCCTTGGAGATGGGTGAAGGAGGAGAGCCTGTGCTGTTCGGTTCTGCAGGGTATTGTAGGCTTTCAATCAAAGCTGCGCTATAGTGAAATGATAGAAGCAGAGATCTGGGAGCAGAACTGCAAGTCTAGATTCAAGCCCACACACACGCACTCAGTTGAGATGCAGAGGCAAGTGAGAGAGCAAGGAGAGTTTCTGCAGTAAGTGGTGTCAGAATAGTTTTACATTAGTTGTACAAAAGCAAAGCACAGAACAGATCGATTCCCTGTGTGACATGCAGACCTCGCTGCTCAGCGAATCCTGAACATAAACACACAAAACTCAGGAGAGCTTCATGTCCTTGGCTTGAAATAAATATGCATGATATCCAAAACATGATCTGTAAAAGAAAAAACTGAAAATGTGAACCTCATAAAAATGGAAACATTTTACAAAAAAGACACCCCTAAGATAATTTTAACATGAGCCACATTTTGGGGAAAATATGGGTATATCGCACATCTAACAAAGTAATTTTTATCCAGAGTCCCCAAAAGAGTTTTGAAAATAATCACACCCACCCACCCCAACACATACACAGAATGTAAATATAGGCAAAAAAAATTGTATAGCATGTTAGCAAGGGACTCCAGACAAACACAACCAACAAGAGCTTTCTCTTGAAAGAGATACTTCAATCAAAGAACTGACTCATACAGATGTGCAAAGCTGCAGTTCCAAAGCCAGCAGGGCAGTGACACAGAGAAGAGCTGATGTCAAGGCGGCCTGCTGCAGGCCTCTCCCTCCTCACAAAAGACCAGGATTTCTTCTCAATGCCTTCAAGTAAGGAGATGGGCCCACTGGCATGATAGATGGAGTCTGCTTCCCAGAGTCTATTCGATCTCAGTGGTAAATGCACCTGATGGACACCCTGACCGTACCATATGTTCTTCCAAGTAACTGGGTGCCATAACCTAGCCAAATTGGTGCAAAGCATTAAATAAACACTTAAAAGGTGGCCAATTTCATTAGATGTTGGAAAATGTAAACAAAACTCCAAACAAAATTCTACTATACACATACCTTGGAATGGCCAAGGATAATTGTCCAATAAACAAAACCTCAATAGAATTGCAACAAAAACAACAAAATGCCAGTTTTAACTTCTAGAGAATCTATACAATAAACTGATCCATGGTGTGAGATAGAAAAGAATGCAAACCAGGACAGCTATGATGAAAACTGTTTTGACATCTTACAATTTTAAGGTATAATTAGTTTATCCTACAGCATAGCAATACAATGCCTATGCATTAAGGAAATAATTTATGTTCAGAACAAAAACCTGTACATGAACATTTATATCAACATCATTCATAATCATACCAAACAAGAAACTACCAAGTGTCCTTTACCAGGTGAGTAGATGAATGATGCCGCCTCTTGATGAGAAATAATACTCATCAATAAAGAGAAATGAACTATCATTTCCTCACCATGGACTGTCAGCTGCTTTATATTGTGGCGAAAGAGTCAGTCCCACAATGGTACACACTCATGAGTCCATTTGATTCCATCTCGTGGCGTTCTTGAGAAGGCAAAGATTTAAGGAAAGGGGACGGTGAGTGTCCAAGGTTGAGTGGGTTGGATTGTGACAATACAGATGAGCTGGAAGGAACATGAGGAATGATGGGTTTTTCTGGATCTTATTTATGGTGAGGATTATACAAAATATCTGTCTATATTGAAACTCAAAACTATGTAAAATAAATTTTGAGTATAAAATAAATACTAATTAAGAATTAAAACTAGGCAGCCACCGTCTATCTTTGTCCCTTCTACTGTGTTCTCCAGATGTGAATCCAGCTTGGATCACAAAAATATAGACAGTAGAAATGGCCTGGCAATAAGGAGCATAATATCTCTGAGCTAGTTATTATTTGGGATGTTCTAATGCTATTCATGAGGACTACACACTACTCAAAGTCAACAACTTCTATTTCAGACTCTACAAACCTTCATAATAGAGAGGGAGATAACACTGCATGTGTTCAGGAAACAATACAAGACAGCGAGAAGTTCATTTAGTGGGATTTTTCTTTCTTAATTATGTAAACATTATATTCCTCACCTTGGCTAGCTATAAAATACTAGTAGTACCGCAGTGCTCATGGCCACTGTTCTTACTCAGTACAAGCATTTTCTTACAGTTTTCCTATGAGGAACACTAAAAATATTTAAGTGACTAACAATTATAAAAGTTGCAATCCCTCCGGGCGGTGGTGGCGCACGCCTTTATCCCAGCACTCGGGAGGCAGAGCCAGGCGGATCTCTGTGAGTTCGAGGCCAGCCTGGACTACCAAGTGAGTTCCAGGAAAGGCGCAAAGCTACACAGAGAAACCCTGTCTCGAAAAAACCAAAAAAAAAAAAAAAAAAAGTTGCAATCCCAGAAACGTAATACTTTATGAAGAATGAAGAGGAACTAAATATCCTAACAAGCAAGCAACGTGTGGGAACTGGAAGCGGACCAGCACGTTGGGCAACACTCCTAGCGGTGGAGTGCCCGTCATGGAGCCCAGGGTCTGTGCAGCCATGCCCCATAGCCGCCACCTCCTCTTCCTCCCATGGCGGCGGCGACTGCCTCTCCTTCCCACGGCTGCCGCCGCATCTGCAAACAAGGCCTTACGCTTGAAAGGGATCAAAACCTCATTATGGTTTTGGATCCAAATCAGAGCAGCATTTGCGGCCTTCAGGTTTCTGTGCTCTGACAGCACAAGAACATTGGATCAAAGTGCCACCCAATGAACACCTATCCTGTGCAGGATGAATTAATCCCAAGCAGCTAGAGGCTCTCGGTATCTCTGTGTCTGACTCCACTGACATCATTTTAAAACTTTTATGGAGTTTAGCTGGCTCACTTTTCTGAGTTCATATTCATTTATCACAATGACTCTTCAATAGGATTTTTATGTGAAATTTTAACTCCTGAATAAAATGAGTTTAGTGTTCATTTTTTCATTGGGAGACTCCCAATAAAAATTATTAATACTGTCAGTAACTATGAATATATACGCAGTATTTAGGACAAGGTGTTACAAGTAAAAAGGATACTGGTCTCCTAGAAATTTACCACCTACTTGTAAACTATCTCCATCAAAAACTTTAATTTGTGGCTGGGGAGATAGATAGCTTGGTGGGAAAGCTTGGTATACAAGCGTGAGGACCTGAGTTTGAATCCCAAGATGTCATGTAAAGCCGGGCATGGTAGTGCATGTCTGTAACTCTAGCATACATATTAGCATTCCTATGCTGAGGTAAGAGGTGGAGACAGGAAGCTCATTGGCCAGCTAGCCTGGCACATGTATGTAGCAGTAAACAGTGACGAAAAGAGACTCTGTCTCAAACAAGTTGGAAGGTGAGGACTGATGTCCGAAACTGTCCTCAGACTTTCACACACACATACCTATTCCCACCCCAACACACATCATACATACATATACACACCATGCATACACACACACACACACCCCATGCATACACAAATTGCTAGTGTATTTAGAATCCATGATTTGAAAAGCACAGAGATGTTGATGCCGGTGATGTGGTGTGATGTACAGACCAGCATTTATTGCTAAGAACAACTGGTGAGATGGTAAAATATGAACAGAAAAATCTCTGGGGAGACACCAGGGAACTGTCGAGGAACAAGGGTGTGAGGAGCCAAGATTCTCAGAGACGAAAAATGCAAAGAGGGAGGTGTGACATTTAACTCCACTTATTCCTTGAAAGTGTCTCCTGATTCACAGGACAAAGGAGGGCCTCTGCAAAGAGCTACTGCTTAGATGGCAGGCTATCAAGGAACAAGGCAAACTCCATGAAGAAATGCTAGTCCTCTCAACTCAGATTTGAAGTGGCCAAGAAAAATATATGACCTTTCTGAAGGAAAATAATAATGTTTAGAGGCAGATTATTTCTATATATTTTCACATGCAACAAAAAACTTCTAACTGAGCATCTGTCAAGAAAACCACTAGGACGTGCAATCAGCACGTTAGGAAACAATGGGAATGACCTCAGGAGGGATAAACAGGAGAGTCATAAACCAAATGAGGCCGACTGTGCTTACATATTCAAGAAAATTTTAGGATTATGAATGATTCAGCAGATAACTAAAATTCAAATGGAAATTCTGCAGTAGAAAACTTCAGAAATTAAAATTAGAGACTTGCTAGATGGATTCATGGCATACTAGCTGAAAAGCTGGCTGGTAACCTAGGAGACAGGTCAGTGGGAACATCCAGACTGAAGCACAGGAGATGAGGATGCCTGTCATTAAGTTCTTTTTTAATTTCAAATGAATATTGTTTGGAAATTTAAACATGATGACATCATTTCCTGCCTTCCCTTTCCTCCCTCAGCCCGTCCCATGTGCCTCCCTCTCTCTGTCTCATAGCTTCTTTAACTGCTGTTTCTCCCTCTCTCTCTCTCTCCCTCAGTGTGTGTGTGTCTTTCTGTCCTTTCCTCGTGTGTGTGTGTGTGTGTGTGTGTGTCTTTCTGTCCTTTCCTCGGTGTGTGTGTGTGTTTCTCTTTTTCTCTTTCTATTCTCTCTCTATGTGTGTGTGTGTGTTTGTCTGTCTGTTTCTCTGTCTTTCTGTTTCTTTGTGTGTATGTGTCGGTTTTTCTGTCCTTTTCTCTCTCTGTTTGTGTGTGTCTGTCTGTTTCTGTGTGTGTCTGTCTGTCTCTCTCTGTTTTTCTGTTTCTCTGTGTGTGTCGGTCTGTCTTTCTGTCTGTTTCTCTCTCTCTTTCCCTGAAATATATAAATACAACTTGCTCCATATAGTGTTACTCATACATACATGCACACACATATATTTACATTCACATATATATTCACATTTATTCATACACACATATATTTACATTCACATATATTCACACACACACACACACACACACACACACACACACACACCTGGCTGACCAATTGGTGTGCAGTGTGCTTTTCCCTGGGGAAGACCGGCCCTCCCACTCTCAGCATCCTGCATTGTCTGGAGTTCTTTGTCTAGGTTGAACATCCTTGCTCAGGTCTTCTTAGGCAGCCATGTTGGTGAGGCGTTATGGATATAGCTTCTCTGACATTTCTAGAAGATGCAACATCATAGCAGACATCCTATTCTTCTGGCTCTTGCAATCTTCCTACCTGTCTCCTGTAATTTTCCCTGAGCCTTTCCATGTGAGAATTGTGGTGCTGATGTATCAGATGGGACCAGATGCCACTTGTTCTCTGTAGTTGGATCAGTTGTGGGCTTTTTTGTTTGTCTGTTTGTTCTTGTCAACAGGTCTGTGTAGGTTTCCTATAGTGTCTCCTGTAAGGAGAAGTTTCTTTAAAGAGGGTGAGATCACACCTATCTGTGTGTCTAAGGATAAATGTCTAGAATGCAGTTAGGATTCATACTGGTTTAGTAAGTAGCAGCTGCAGGTTCTCTCCAAGACCCATGATGGGTCTCACTAGCCAGGGGACTCACCTGGATTCCAGAACCAGGCATAGTCTCTCTTGTTGAGTGGTTTGTTGAATTCTTAAATGCGGAAGATGCAGAGCCAATTTTTTTCTAAAATAAGAGACACTCGAGTGAAGAATGGTAGTATAATCCCAGCACTAGGGAGGCTGAGACAGGAGGATGGTTAAATTTGACACCAGCTTAAGCTACAAAGCCAGCCAGGACTACATACCCAGACCCTGCCTAAAGAAAACTCAAGAAAATTAAAAAGAAAAGTATCAAGTCACAGATTCAAGAAACATTCTTAACCTCAGAAAAGTGAATGCATATTAATAGGTGAAAGAGGTACACACTATTCTGGAAATAATAACACTTTAGAGAGAGTCCCCGGAGGACTCTCAGGCTAGAAACATTACTCTGTGGAATAAATGCTATGATGGGGT
The DNA here is from genome assembly GCA_902168325.1 of Peromyscus nudipes. Taxonomy (NCBI): domain Eukaryota; kingdom Metazoa; phylum Chordata; class Mammalia; order Rodentia; family Cricetidae; genus Peromyscus; species Peromyscus nudipes. Next base: position 18,508 of record CABHPH010134962.1, on the reverse strand, counting down.
ATACACATCTGTCTACATTGCTCCAAATCTGCAATGACACTGAGAGATCTTCAATCCTAGCTCAGGACTCTGGGTAATAATGATGTCACAATTACCAAATTTGGTGGGAGAGGATGATAAGAGATGTTCTGCATATGTAGGGAGACAGGAGGCCTATGGGAAGTCTCTGAAACTTCAATTTAATTTGCTGCAGAACTTTTAAAACAATACTCTAAAAAGTAAAGAGCAGAAGAAAGAAGGAGGAAGGAAAGGGGCAGGAAACGGAAGGGGAAGAGGATAAGGAGGAAGAGTAGGAGGAGGAAAACATATATCAGGTTGACCAGGTGAGTGGGAGGGAGCCTCGGGTGGTTCCAGAAGTGGCAGCCATCATGGTTTCTGGCACAAAGCCCGGGCCTAGTTCTGCTTAGGGACTGGGTTAGAGGCACAGTCAGCACTGGCCTCTGCATATTTTCCTGACACATCTGACAGCTTGGTGCTTTGTATTCTCAGGGTTGCTGTTTCCACTTTTGACCTGTGGTCCTTGATGCCCCAGGAAGCTTCCAGAAAACCCCCTGACTCATGGAATGGTCCATGACCTTTCTCGTCACACCTGTCTTCCTGATCTTGCTCGCCAGGTCATCTATCCCTGAACTGTTCAGTTAACAGTCATAGAAGACAATCATCCATGTTCTGGGTATTACGTATTTTTCCAACTCACCTACAGATGTTTCTGATGCCATGCCACCCTCTGTAGCACAAATCCTAATTGGTCTTAAAAAAACACCCTGAGCCAGATATCGGGGTAAATGCTGAAAGATCAGAGAGACAAAGAAACAAGCCACAGCCACTGCAACCCTCGACTGCAGCCATCAATGGTTGCTCTCAGCACATAGGGTTTGAGGTAGGCAGAAAGGCTTCTCAGGAACCTGCCATGAAGAATTGCCCCAGTGAAAACTATGGTGATATTTTATTTGTGCTGAAATGTGATTTTATTTGTATGTTAATGAAGTTGCCTGGAGATCAGAAGTCACAGCGAGCCATAAGCGGGAGTCAGGCGGTGGTAGCTCACGCCCTTAATCCGATTAGATGGTAGGCAGAGTCTCTGTGGTCAAGGACACATCCAAAGCAAGGTGACCTGAAATTTTAATCCCAGTACCAACCATAGAGACCTGGAGTCTGTATAGACAGGCAGTGATGAGGAAATCATGTGGTTGGGTTTAGAGCCAATGAGAAGGCAGAACAGAAAGGCAATAAAAAGACAGGACACAGGAAGAAGGTCTCTGTCTCTCTGTCTGTCTCTCTGTCAGGGGAAGGATGGCAGCGAGTGGTAAGATAAGGTGGTCTTAGCACTTGGCTACTGCTATGATCTCTGGACTTTTAACACTGCATTTGGCTCTGTGTTTCTTGTTTAATAAGACCGTTTAGAATTTTGTCTACAGGAAACCAAGCAACTCCCTTTCTGTGATTTAATCTCTTTTCTTTAAACATTCCTATTTGTTAGGTCTTTCAGCTAGGAGGTGAAGCCATGCCTCTAATCACATCAAAGCTGGTATGAAGCAGGTAACACTTGAACATGCTGTATGAAATAGACAACAGATTTAACTCTGTTTAAATTATAAGCTGGACACCAGTAGTTAAAAACGAGTCAGGAGACATGCTCTGTAAGCCCTGGCTCCAATTCACTGTGTAACCTTGGCAAAGCACTGAGGGTAATATGTAATGAGGGTGGTGCCTATCGATCATGTGTTGGGTGCTTACTCCAGACTCAGCACTATCACTGTGAACTTTTCACCCACTTTCTCATTTAATGCTAATAATCAAAGGGAACCCAGAAAGCATCCATGCTTCAGCTGAGAAATCTAAAGCTTTCAGATCACTGCTCCTCAAATGTGCAACTCGAGTGATGAATCTCCATTCCTCAAGCCCACATACAGACGCTCTGCTATCTCATCGCTGTAGCTATTGACGTGATTAAGTGAGGTGATCAATGTGAGAACTTAGCCCTACTGAGCTCAATAAGCGTATCTGACAAGCCTGCGGTCAGTGCCTTCCACACGTCCATGTGTGAATTTTGTATATATGGTGGGAAGACAAAAAAGTTAAATGGTCAGTTAGATCCAAGAGGTACAACCAAACTGACCATTTAGACCAAAATATGCATTTTGCTGACAGTTGGAAATTATTTATTTCAATTTAAATCAGAAGGCAGGCTTTCAAAATAGGTGCTAGTTAAAAATGAGCAAATAATCTAGATCTCTTTAAAATACCTTTATATTACCCATTAATAATCAACCAGACACGTATTCCCACTGCTTCCTTCTGCCACTAGCACACCTGTTCGGTGAGATTCCAGGTGCCATAGCCTCCAGTCACATCTATGCATCAGGCATGTCTAATTGCTGTCGTGGGCAGCATGAGCCCATGATACCGATAAATATAGCCCATCATAAGCCTGAAAACTTGTTTAAAACATCTTGAGGTTTTTTTTTTTTTTGCTATTTTTTGTGACCCAATTTACACAATTATCAAGGTTGAACTTTGTAGATGACAAGTTCATGTCACAATGTCAAAAGGTCAGCCTACCTGTGTGACACCAAGCAACTCCTGCTCTGCTTTCCCACGCCGGCTCACACAGACCCAGCTGCCAGAGCTGTCTCATAGCATGCGCTGGAAGAAAGAATCAATGTAGACACCATTCATTTCCAGGACAAAATGACACCTCAAAGGGATGCCCTTCACAGTGACTCTATCTTATTTCAATGCTTGGTATACTGTATTCTTGTCTCATCAATATTTCTACTGACGATGATAAAGGATATCCTGAAATTCTCCTTGCTTGTCCATGGCCCTGCATTCTGGTGATTCCAATTATAAACAGATGTTTTCTTGCCCTCTCTCCCCCCAGACACTCACAGGGGAGCAGAAACATTCTTGATTTTCCTCCTTGATGGTGATGGAATTCAGCCCACCACACCAAGTAGAGGAGACCCACAAATATTGAAGATCGTAAAAGTGTCACACAGCTGTGGAAAGGTTGTGTACCTCAGCTGGTCATGGCCATATGTGAGCAGAAGAGTCATAGAAAAATCCTACTCACAGAAAAGATGATTTTTTCCCATGTTTTTATAACATGTTTCATAGCCCTGGTTCTAAATTTTAATTAGCATTTTAAAAATCAAATAGTATTACAAGCACACATGACAAAATATGGTTTTTAATTAGTAAATAACAAAAATAAAACAGATTCCAACCTAGGAGATGACTCAGTGAATAGAATGCTTGCTATGTACACTTTCAGACCTGAGTTATCATCCCCAGAACTCAAGTAAAAATCTAGACATGGTTGCACACATTTATAACCCTAGCACTGCATAGTTGGAGAAGGTGAGTCCTGGGCCTTTCTGGCCAGCCAGTCTTGAAATAACAAGCTTCAGGCTCACTGTGAGACCCTGTCTCTAAAAATAAGGTGGAGAGGAATAGACAAAGGAATCCAACACCAACCTCTGGCCTCTACACACAAAACTAAGTAACTAAGTAAATGTAATTAAAAGACAAAAAGCTTTCAGGGCTAACCCTTCAAAATATAACCTGCAATTCAACCTGATGCAGGAGTACTTGGTACCTCTAGAATAGGCAGGCAGTAATGACTTTCTTCTTTCTTTCTATTATTTTTATTTATTTATTTTTGAGACAGAGTCTTACCATGTAGCCCCGGCTGGCCTAGCACTCTCTATCCAGACCAAGATGACCATGAACTCACGGAGATCCACTGCCTTGGCCTCATCAGTGCAGGATTAATGGCATTCACCAAAATGCCTGGCAATGTTTACTTTTCTAATTATATAAGAATGATACAAAATCATAAAAATATTCAAGCTTCACAGAACTATAAGAGAGGAAAAATATTGAAATATCCACAAATTTGCCTTTATGCCATTTTATGTGTATTTTTCCAGCAGTAATTCTTATTATGATGATCAATAGTTTCTAATTTAAAAATAAAAGGACTTCAACCAATATTTCACAAAAGGAGAAATAGAAATGGACAATCACATGAGAGGACCCTCAGTATCACTAGCCATCAGACACATATGAACTAAAGCCTCAGCCAGGAACCATTTCATATCCACAAAGAAGACTGTCATTTTTTAAAAAATAAAGATTTAATTTTAGTTTGTGTGTGTGTGTATTAGTGTGTCTCTATGTAAGTATGTGCATGTGAATATAGGTGCCTGCAGAGTACAGAGGTGCTACATTCCTCTGAAACAAGTTATAGACCTTTGTGAATCATCCCGAGTGGGTGCTGGGAACTGAACTCAGGTCCTCTACAATAGCAGTATGTGCTCTTAACAGCTGAGCCATTATCTCTTCAGTCCCAATGACTGCTATTTAAAAACAAAAAAGATAAAGAAACAAGAAAATGCCACATTTTGAATAGAATACAGAGATATTGGAGACCTCGTGCATTACTGATGAGAATGTAAAATGGGCTAGCCACAATGGAAAACAGTATGATAATTCCTTTAAAAATTAAGCATAAAATTATCATACACTCTGAGAATTACATTCTTGAGTATATATTCAGCAGCGGAGAAAGTGGGGACTAAAACAGATGTGTATGCTCTTCGTAGCAGCGGTCATCATGACAGCCTATAGGTGAAAGGAATCTGAGCATCCCCAAGACATGTGGAAAAGCCTGACAGACCACATTCACACAACACACAGGACGGACAGCTGGTTAGCCTTCAAAATAAGAGATTCTGACGCATGCTACAGCAGAGGTGAACCTTGGAGATATTACAATATTTGAAATAAGCCAGCCACCAGAAGGACAAATACTATAATTCCCCTTATATGAGGCTCCCGGAGAAATCAAATTCATAGAAGAAAGCCAAATGGTGATTGACAGGGACTGGAGAAGTAGAAATAGGAAGTTAGTGTGTAATGAGTACAAAGTTTCAGATACAGAAGACATAGATGATGGTTCTCAACAGTGTCAGCATGTTGAACGACACAACACTGCATACTAGAAGGGATTACACTGGCAGTTTGGTTTGTGCATATTTACATCAAATAAACACACACACACACACACACACACACACACACACACGCTTACTCCCAAACTGATGACCTGACTCTTAAGTTCAACCCCACAGGTCTTCAGGTAGGTTGGACTGGTCTAAGTGCGGGTGATCTGCACTGGGCTTGGGACCTGGACTCAGGTCTGTTCCAGGGGTTTTCACACATCACATACAGTACCCCTGAAGCTGGAGACTGCTGCTCATGATGAGTAACAGAGGCCTAAGGGAGTGACTACAAACACCAGCCTTCTTTTAGCACCTGGGCTTTGAGCCGAAAGGCCTTCGCTTTAGTCAACACTTAATCGGCTGAAACAAATCAGCCCTCATCAGTGGCACACAAGCACAAACACTTGCCACTCCTGCAGGAAATACTACAAAATCCATGTGTCATGAGGTATGACTGCAAGACTACCCAATATAGATAGGAGAAGAATTAGGAAACAAAATTCCATCTACCCCCAGAAGTAAGACACATTTATATTGTTCTATGCTAACGGCATCATGGACATCTAATTCTCTTTTTACATATATTTATTTATTCATCCATTCATTTATCGTGGGTGGGAAGGTGTGCATGTGCATGCATGTGCAGGCATGCGTGTGCCAGTTCACGTGTGGAAGTCAGACGACAACTTGAGGGAGTTGGGTCACTTCTTCCACCCTGTGGGCTTTGGGGATCGAACCCAGGTCATCAAGCTTGTACAGCAGTGCCCTTACCTACTGATCCATCTCTCCGGCCCAGTATTCTAACTCTTGACAAGCTAAAAATTGGAAGAATCTATTGCCTGCCTTTAAAACTTTGGAACATCACAAAGTCTACATTCAGAAAAACACAAGAGTTGGACCTTTCTTGTTTTTGGTAGAAGCACGAACTTTTGATTTGCTCCTCTGCCCTTGCAGGTTTATTTAGGCTCTACAATAACTGAATCAAAAGGGAAGGTCCATCACGTAACCTAGAGAATAAACAAGGAGCACCGTGATGGAGGCCTTTACCTTCCCAGAGCCTGCAAAAACACACCAGCCGTTTCAGGAAGGAAATAATTGTCAGATTTTATATGGCTTTAGATAAGATGGGCCAGGAAGAGAAAATGGACCATGTTTTCAATGATTCTAAACCCAAAGGCTCTACCCCCAAAATAAAAGGACTAAGCTTAGGAGGAAAATGGAGTAAGAGGCTCAAAAAGATAAAAATACGACATTTTTCTGCTTACAAGGGAGAATTTTATAACATATTTCCATTTGCCCAAGGTCACAAGCAAACAAAAGTGTATTTCAGGTCTAGGATAGTCCAGCCAAGCAGGAGTCTCTTCAGACCCAGCTTATTCCCCACATAGATATCAGACGGCAGAAGCTGCAAAAATAAAAGTCATGTTCCCAAGAACCTCCAATATGAAATACTGGCAAACGAAGCTCACTGGGGTCAGGGATGCGCCTAACCTTTGTTCTCAGGAGTATTTGGGGGGCTGGTATCAGTTTGCAACTGCGATGGCCCAACCTTTGCCGTCTCAATGCTCTGGACTCAAAGACCATGGCATTAATTACATACTGTGAGCAACAACTCATGAATATTTAACATACTCATCTATACTTAATGAATAAATTTGCATTTTGACACTATTATTTAATGTGCTTTAAGGAAATACTGCTCATTACCTTTCAATTTTGTAGATTAGCTGAATGTAATCAGAATGATAAGGCAGAAGAAATATAGTATTATTTAAATAACATTGTTTTTTATGACTCTTGCTTCTGTGAGCTTTTTCTTCTTATTCTTAAAAGCAAGTATGTTTATTCCATTCTGCTCTAGCCATTCTGTCTTCATCAGTTGGCCCCATGCTCCTTTCAGAAGGGAGATTCTTTAGATTCATGGAAAAACAATACAAATTAAATAATCAGTGTTTTGCCTCCCTCTGTGTGTTCTATAACAGGCCATTCTCTCACACAAAACTCCCCGATGCAATTGGCAGTAATTGCATCCTGGCCTGGCAGGCTCAGCAAAGTTGCCATGACCCTCATAGCAAGCAGAGGGAGCTGCATAATTAGTGGCCATGAGCAAAGGTCTCTGACTTGTCCCTTAAAAGCTGGAACCCCGGGAATGGGCTGACTGAGCAAACTGGTAAGGGTGCTCCTGAAGCTATACCTTTGGCTTGTCTTTGAATCCATGGCTCTTTGTGATGAGCTTCTTTTCATATCAGTGAGGCTTGTTTATGAAATGGGCATATGATCTTGACATTCTTGCAGGGCTCTGAGTGTGAGGAAGACTGTAGGAATCCTATTTGCATGAAGGTCCCATGCTGTGTCCAAAGAATCAGAATTAGGGATTGGAGAGATGGCTTAAGACCTGAGTTGAAGCCTCAGGTCCTACATAACAGAAGATGAAAACCAACTGCTGCAAGTTGTTCTCTGACCGTTACATGTGCACCCACACACATACACACCCTAAGCACACAAATGTACATGTGTTTAAAAAGGGTACAAAGGAAGAGTACTCAACAGAGTTGAAGGACTACAGGGACCAAGAAACTAAAGCTGGTCAGCACTCTGCTAAAGGCTGGCACATGTCACCTAATTTAACCCTCACCTCCGAGGCCCTTCACTTTCCATCACGGCCTTCACTGCCATCCTCATACAAACGCAGAAAACGCATCCAGTTTGAAGAGGAGGATGAGCCCTCTGTGCTCCTGTATAAGGACCACCATCCCATTCACAAGGGTTTCTCTACTATGACCTTGCCACTAACCAAAGGCCTCATCTCCAAATGCCATCACATCGGCAATGGTGTTCCAACTCATGAATTTGATAGACACACAAATGTTCAGTGCACCGCTAAAATGTCACTCTCTCAGAGATGCTCCGCCCTCTGTCCAGAGTCAGGTTCTGCGGTGGTCGTTCTACGCAGTAACAAAGGTAGCTATGAGCCGCCACTATTCCTCCCCTCCACATCCTGGGTTGTCAACTCCAAGAGGAAAGGCATTGCTGTTTTGCTCACTCTTCTATTCCTGGCACTCAGCAGTGTGTACCTAACATGATGTAGGTGGGGGGGGGGGGGATTTCTTAGTGCCTCCATCACTGAAAATGTGGTGATGATATACAAGCACAGCTCCCTCTCCAGAGACATAACAGCAAGATTGCTATTTTATAAATGGTTCTCAGAGAAGAAAATATAATGACTTACATGGAGTTTTGTACTTATTCTCCCATGTCTGGCTGGGACTCCAGTTGTATAGCCTGCTTAGATCTACCCCCTACTCAGTGTCAGCTAGTTTCCCACCTCCTGTATCCAGGGCCCCCCCCCCATGGGACTGCCTTTGTCCTGTTCTGTGAGCAGGGTGCTCATTCGCCACCACCCCCCCACCTTAGCGCTCTCCACCACACTAGCAGAGCGGCTTCTAAGTGAACCTGCAGGTGCTAGTTGCAATAGATGCGTAAGTTACACGGAAAACTGCTGGTGATGGAAGGGATACCGCAACCCGCTTGAGCACAAAGTGTTATGCTTTGTTTGAAGTGGTTTTAATGTCACCTGTAAACATTTTTATTTCTTTCTGAACAGATTCCGTTAGTAAAATTCAGCGAGTAAAGGGGTAGTAAGCCTTGGCTGATGATTCTGCATTCCAAGAGAACGTTCTTCAAATCCTTTGTCAGTGTTGTGTGTAGACCATGTCTACATATAAGACAAGGTCTCATATGGAAGCAGCTGCCGCAAACTTCCTGTGCAGCTAAGGATGACCGACCCTAAACTCTTAATCCTCCTGTGTCTCCACTACCAGTGCCGAGATGACAAATGTGGACCATCAAGCCCAGCTTTGCTCATAATTTCTTAGCAGGGACATTTCCCCAGGTAGGCTCTCTCCCCCAGAGTCAGGAATGCTTAGAGAACCACTCTGTGTCCTAGCATCCATTCTGTGTATCCTTTTGATAGTTCTGAAAGCGTCATAGCCTCACTTTAAACATCCCCTTGCTTGGTGTTTTTGCTGGTTTGCTCCTTGGATGGTCTCTGACTGGCTCATCTGGTCCTTCCTTCTCTCTTAGGCTCCTCCATCTCTCCTAAGCTCCTCTTCCTTTTCCTCCTCTTTCACTTTAGAACTCAAGCTTAGCTCTCTTATCATCCAGGTTCTGTGAGAGCTGTGGGCTGTGGCATTTCAGACACTCCCAGCCTATCCTGGTGGACCTGGAGGGTTCACTTCAAAGCAAGAGTGTAGCTGGTTCCCAATGCAGTAAGCAAACAGCACCTTCCCCCAACATGCAAACTGACCCATAAAGAATCACCCATTCTTCAGGGAACGTCTATCACAGGTTGTTAAAAACAACAACAACAACAACAACAAACAAACAAACAAAAAAACAAAACCTAAGTAGACGTATCATGTTCACAGGGGCTAGAAGGTAAAAATAGCCCACGTCTGTCACGTTGGAGAAATAAAATGTGGTCTAAGGACACAACGAGTGTATTATCTACTTATAAAAAGGAAGAATTACAGTAGATGAAATAAACTGTATTTAAAGGATGACAGATCATGTATAATTCTGCTTGTAAGAAGCATCCAGCATAGACAAATTCACAGGGCAGATAGAAACTACACCAGGACCAAGGGAAGGAAGCTGGTAGCCTGGAGTTCAATAGTCACAAAACACGGTGATTCTTTTTAGGGTGCTGAGGAATTTTGGAAATGGATAGCAATGAAATTTATATTTTGATGTCAATGATACTTAATTGAATTAGATATTTTAATGTTAAAAATGATAAATTTTGTTTTATATGTATATATCACCAATAGCACAATAAAACATTTATTAGATGGAGGGTTGTAGGCATGGCTATGATGAAATATCACTTGAGTTCAATCCCCAGAACCCACATGAATATGCTGAGTGTTGGAGCACACACTTTTAATTCTAGTGCTGGAGAAGTGGAGACAGGAGGGTCCTGGAACCACCGGCCAATTGCTGAGTTCCGGGACAGTTAGAAATTTTGTCTCCAAGGGAGGTGGACACATTTCAGAAGATGGTGCCTGAAGTTTCCTCTGGCCTCTATACCCATGTACACACACACACACACACACACACACACACACACACACACACACACACACTTACAAAAAGATTTCATGGATAGAAATCACATGTAAAAGCAGTCTTTAATTCCCTGCAGTTCCTTGGTACCAGTGTTTAGGAGTTATTACGACAGAATGCTGCTTTTACCAAGCACCTGAACTGCACATCTGGACATCTCTCTAAAATGTGATTGCAGAAGTTTATCTTATTAAGAAAAACATGCCACTGAAAACTTTTCTAAACTTATCAGCAACCAAAATAGGCTCTGAAAGCATAGGACGAGGACAAATTATTTAAACAAAAAGAACTTAGAAAATGTCTTTCAATCTCTGGCAGATCAAAATGCAAGGCTTCCTTTGCTTATCCACCCCCTTTTTTTCTTCTTTACTCTTAATATCAGGAGATCACAGTGGCCCTCAGATGACTCTGACAAAGTGGCTCCATCATTTCACATGTCAATGCTGAGCCACGCCACAGACACTGTGATGTGACTCTCAAGGTTAAATGGGTTGCTAGTCACTGCGTTCCAAAAATGAAAATATTCTTGAAATTCATCACGCTTTTCATACAGCTGAAGATAATTTTCTCCCAATTAGTCAGGTTCTCTAGATTGGTATTCTGCTTAGTGACCTCTTGCCCTACGGGTGACATCAGGGCTGAAGGATTGTTGTTTAAACTATGAAATTGTCCCTGTCACGATGACATTTTTTTCCACATGACCTGTTGATATGGGGCATAGTTGAAAATGCAACTCTCTCAAGCTGTGAGCTTAATAGGGGTGCTTCTAGCTGGTGCCTGGGGATTAGCTCTCATCTAGCCCCCAAGTCTCATCTAGCCCCTAAGTCTGTTTGCCCAAGAAGACTACCTGAGCACAGCTAAGACAACATCATTTCATAACACTTACACTAATATTTCCTGTAAAGAGAAGGAAAATGTTATAAAGTGTGTATGTTCCCAGAAGCATTTGTGTATACTTAAAAATTTGTTAAACAAGTATCATTGATCATCCTATAATCTGATCACCCCATCACATTGCACACACACACACACATTCACAAATACACACCCTTAACTAATTAGGAAATTATTTTACACTCCTTTGGTAGAGCTCAGTGTTTCTGTATGATGGAATGGCCATTTAAATCCATCCACACATATGGATATAAATCAATCAATCAATCAATCAATCATGAAAGTTTTAAGTGTCTGGAGTAAACCAGCTCTTGCAACATCTCAGGATTTATATTCTCTGGTCCCCTTTCTACGCAGTTAAAGCCAGTTTATTTTTCTTGAAGGTCATCAACACTGATCTCATTAGTCTATTTTCCTATAAGATACCTGACAAAGGCAGTCTGAAGAGGAGAGGGTCGTCTAAGTGAGTCATATGTCAGCCCTCACTACGGAAGCGGCCACAGTGAGGGAGGCATGGTGGTCACATGCACCCACAGTCAGGAAGCAGATGATCACATGGCATCCACAGTCAGGAAGCAGATGATCACATGGCATCCACAGTCAGGAAGCAGATGGTCATATGCACCCACAGTCAGGAAGCAGAGGGTCACATGCATCCACAATCAGGAAGCAGATGGTCACATACATCCACAGTCAGGAAGCAGAGGGTCACATGCACCCACAGTCAGGAAGCAGATGGTCACATGCACCCACAGTCAGGAAGCAGGTGGTCACATGCACCCACAGTCAGGAAGCAGAGGGTCACATGCACCCACAGTCAGGAAGCAGAGAGAGATGGAATCTGGTGCTCAGCTCACTTACTCCTTTGATGCAGTCTGAGACCCCAGCCCTGGGGATGCTCCTCTCATTTAGGGTGGGTTTTTCTACCTCAGTAAACCTGACCTAGAAATATCAGACAATCCCTCAGACATGCCTAGAGATTGATCTTCAAGGTGGTTCTAGGTCCTGCCATGTTGAAGTGACAATATTAACCTTCATACCGATGTGAATTATGTTTGGCGGCACACACTCCCTCCCCTGAGTTAAGAACCATTTGAAATGCCTGTGTCACAAACGTCCTCCTAGGGAACTTGCCCAGTTCTTAGTCTCTGACAGAGGACCCATTTGTACTCTGTACCACGTGACCTCACACTCCCAAGCTAACTGACCAGATGGGCAGTCCAACATAGAGAGACAAGTGACCAAAGGCCCATGTTCCGAAGAAATGGTGCCCAAGGAGGAGAGAAAATAACAGGAGGCCCTGGGCTGTCCCTCAGCCCTGCTGCCTGGATGTGCGCATCCTCCTCCCTTCTTGCAATAAAGACAAATGCTGCATTATAATCGCCACCTCTGGTCACCCCAGAGACAGGCTGTCAGCTGCGCAGTGGTGCGTCCAGGAGATCCTCTACAGACGTGTGTCTCAGTGGCCAGCCAGCCAGGACTGTCAGTCTCCCCCGCTCCATGGTTCTATTTCCTGCTCTTCACAGGGAGAAACTGCTTATGCCTGCACACTCTAGACATTAAATAGATGGTACAGGCTTCCAGGTCACTCAGTGGAAAGTGGTGGCCTTTGTCCCAGAAACTGATTGTTTGATCACAGACTTATTAGAGTTGGAAAATATCACTGTTGAAATGATTCTTTATGGAAGCCTTGACAACAGTCTCATTTTTCTTCCCAGGGGGCATATTTTAAAGTGCCAGGCACCACATAAGCTGTAGCAGAACTGTGCTCTCTCTCTCTCTCCCTTCCCTATGGGTTACCTGTACTTTCTTTTGATCCAAAAATATGTATGTGTATTTGCTCAGCATTATCTGAAATATCTCACTCAGTCCTTGTACAATGATGTGACTGAAGTAAGTTAAAGAGTTTGTACCCTGGAAGCCAGGGAGCCACAACCCAGAGATATGTAGTGACTCACAGAAAGTCACAGAGACCAGCAAGTAGTAGGACACACTTGGCCCAGGGCCTCAGACGTCCAAGGTCCATCACACTGTGGCAGAAAATGTCTGCTTTTTATTGTCTACCACTATTTCGTCATTGAATTAAAACCCCTAAAGGTTGGACTGATCTGCAGGCCCTCTTCCTTCTGAAAGCACAGCTTCCAATCGTAGGTGAAGGAGGCTGTGAGAACTCCTCTCTGCTTCATCCCCAGAGGCCACACTAACCCCAAACCCATGACACTTGCCTGCGTTATTCTAGATGGCATTTACGGATTTAGTGTGTTAATGGTAGTATCATTTCAATTATTCATACATTCATTGATTTGAAATACATGCTTTGAGTAACTCTGTGTATCAGACATGATTGTGCAGGTCAGGGATCAACATGGAAAGTGAGATAAAGCAGGTGTCTCCAGGAACTATATTGTCTGGGGAAGACAGATTGAAGAAAATGCATTCAGTCAGGCATTCATTCAGTATTATGATGCATTCATTCAGTAGTATGATAAAGAATGATGCATGGAGATGACCCAGGGAGTGACAGGGAGATCGTAAAGTGGTCAGGAAGGTAGACACCCGAGTGACGTGAGGAAGTGACACATGAGGAAGTCTGACTGCAGAGAAGAGAGTGTGGGAGGTCCAGAACAGGGAAGGTCAAGTGAGAAGCCCTGGGTTGGGAGAATACGGAGTGTGTGGGAGGGAGAACTGGGGACCCCTGAGGCTGCAGCTCCTTGTTGGAGAGAACCCGTGGTGGCAAGTTGGAAGGGCGTTCACCGGGACGGATCTTACAGCTCCACATGAGGACCTTGGATATATTTTAAATGTTATGAGATTACGAAGTTTTGTGATTTGTATTTTGGGAAAGTCACATTCAGCAAACACTGGAGGAAAGACTGTAGGATGCAAGGGTGAAGGGTCACTGTGGTCCAGACAAGAGACAAAGGTATAGCTCATTACCATCATTATGAAAATAGCCCATCATCCTCCCACGCCCTTGAGACTGCACAACACCTTTCAGCTATTGCCTTGTTTCTTTTCTCTTTGAAGAAAATCTCCTCCAAAGAGTTGTTGATATTCTCAGTCTCCAATTTTGCTCTCAGTTCTTCTTAGACTCTTAATGCTGCCTGGGTTCTTATTACCACCATCTACCAAAAACTTCCAGCCAAGTTCATTACTGGTGTCTATATTGATAAATTCAGTGATTATTCTTTGGTCCTTACCATACTCTTTAACCAATAGCTACCATGTGCAATGCAAGGCGTTGTACATGGTATTATGCATACTGTATCCACACAAGGGCTCCTGGGAAGGGGACCTGGGGGAGGGCATCTGGCCAGGAGGCACTTGCTGGATTACAGGTGACTAATCTCTTCTTGTAACAGCATGTTTTTATGTCCCTGCATAAAGTGTCCAAGCAGTAGTGATCCCAGTACTAGCCAATGAGCTGGGTTACATGCTTGCCTCCTTATGCTTGATACCTGGCTTCAAGAGCCCTGTGTCTTCGGGATGCCTCCAAACTCACTGATCACTCCTCTTGGTGCCTTGCACTGCTTCCCCATCCTTTCCTGTGGACATGGAGGTGTAGGAATGAATCAGCATCGATTCTCCTTTCTTATATGTTCACACTTAAATTACTGTGATCTCACTCTTATGCTATCTTCATATCTACTGCTCCAAAAAGTCTGCCTTTGGTCCAGACAATCACTCAGGCTCTTGAATCCATGTCACACACCCTTGTGGTCACCATCAGCCAGAGATCTCAGATGTGCAATGATGTGAACTGAATCCAGACACTGGCTTCCTGAAATCATAGCCAGTCTTCTCATTTACCCAAGAAGTTGTCTTTCAGTCTAAACACCTTGAAGTACCTTCACTTCCACATCCCCACGCTGCATCCTTCCCACCAGCACATGTCCTTGGGACTGCATTCACAGCCATCTAAATCTGACTGTCTTGTCCCCTCCACCGCCTCTCTTTGATTCAAGCCACATTCACTATTGCCTGCCTCCCTTCAATCCCCGTCTCTCTGCTCCTGTTTCATACTTACACTGTGTTCTTGGCATTACGTGAAAACAGGTCCTGTGTGAATGGCAGTTGGACCACGTCCCTTCTTTGCTCAGAACACCATGATTTCCCTCTGACAAAATACCAAACATCTTTAGCACGTCTCAAGTCCCCTGATCTTCCCACTCTGCTCCTCTGACCTCCTCCTCCATTACCATCACGCTATGTGTGCGGTCAGGCTGCCTGTCTCTTCCTTGAACTTGGCTTGACACTCTAGTGCTAGCAGCAAGCTATTCCACTGTGAAGGCATCCTTTCTCTGAGACCCCCACGTGGCCGTGCCCACTCTGCAGGAACTTATTCAGCTGTCACTGCTGTGCACTGCACTCCCTGTTACATTCTCTCCCCTTCTCCAACCTCACTCTGCCATGGTGCTGTCATCGTCAAATATTTTGTTAGACTTCGTTTTGTCTTTTCCCTTCTATGACAAATGAAGCTCCATGGAGGCAAGAATGTTGTCTCTTTACAGAGTGGAAGTATCTAGAATGGAATCTAGCACTTGGTGATTGTTGAGAAATATTTATTGAGTGGACAGAAGAATGAGAATATGCTACTGAAAGTCATCAAATTTCCGTTCACATATGGCCCAAACCGGAATGCCAAGTCTCCAACTAAGGCTCTGCTGCAGGAATATTAATGACCTGGGAAACTACTTATCATATAGTGCTAAAGTTTCCTATAATCAAGTTTCAGAAAAGTAGCTGCAATGTGACCCGAGCTTTATTTAAACAATGCTTGTACCTCCAGCTAAAAAAAATGAATGAAAATAACTAAAAAGCACTCCCTTTTTAAGAACATAAATGTTTTCTGGGCAGCCAACATGACTGTGTGTATAGATATATACTAATGTCAGTAACGATATGCAGAAATCAGATAAAGAATGGAGACAGACGTATTTTTGCAGTGCTGGCGAGCAAACGTAAGGCCCTGACCACGTTAAGGGTTAACAGGCCTTTCTTAAAGGCTTCTAATCCATCAGGAAGTATGCCAGCTAATTCTCTCTGACATGAAATTATAAATAATTTTTATTTCTTCTTGTGTATTTTTTGTATTGTAGGCTAACCATCTGTTAATCTTATAAGAAAATAATTACATTAGATGTTCATATCTTATGTGTTTTTGAGTGGTCCATCTCTGGGAAGCAGAATACATGAGCGGTCCTAGTAGTGGTTTCTATTAGTGTGCATGGAGGAAGCGTCGAGTGGAGCTCCCTATTAAATCCCACTAGCTAGAAAGAGCCTTGCCTCTCGCTGCTGTCCACGCCAATGCAGAGACAGCCATAACAGCCAACACCCCCAGCAAGCGCAGATACAGCCTGGACGATTTACAGCACACTAGAATTAGAAGAGAGCACACTAGAATTAGAGGAGACATGCCCCTGTGGCCCACGCATATCTATTCTCTCAGCAGTTTAGTTGCTTGTTAGTAAGAATGAAGGAAAGCCTCGAGCACTCGAGCCGATTCCAGTGCAGTGCCTTTGTTTGCATGAGACTTACTGCCACCTGCAACAGGGTTCCTGTGGCCAGAGCCCGGTCATTTCCAAGAGCTGCAGTTTCTATGCGCAGGTTTGAATAGCAAACTTCACCTGGAGTTTATTCCCTGGTGGTATTTTCATAATATGCCATCTGAGGATTCCTCTATTCCAACTTCTTCAGCCCTCCCTCTGCAGAAGCTCTCCCGCCTGTGGAATTCTCAGCGTTCGAGCGGGACAGATGTTTCTCGACTCTGATGTTCTTCCCCCTGTCACTATGTGGGATCAGTCAGATAATGAAATGCTTAATTAGCTCTTTTTTCTTGCCACAAGATCGTTATATAAAATAGTAAATTAAGAGCTTTGAAAATGAGACATTTCATTTGGCGCTCCGCTATCTATGTCCAGGTGTGTTCTCTGGGCATTTGCATTCATTAAAGCGCTCACTGAGGGTCTTCTCTGCTCGGGCATCAGGCACAGACCTCAGCTTTATCTGCAAACAACCCACAGGCAATGGGCACGACTGATCCTGGCAGGAGAGAACTCTTCCAGCAAAGCCTACTCATGCCACTTTCCCTAGAACTTGTCTCTCTGATGACAACTGAAAGGAGAATCTTCACCTAAATGAGAAGCTGCATTGAACACACCAATGGAAGTTGATAGCATTTTTCCTGAGGGACCATGCGTCCCTCTGCAATTCACATTGCAAGAGATAACTCAGTCTCTCAGCTTCTCTTAATTAAAAACAAATTGCTCTTCTCTTTTTCTCCAACCCATCCAAAGTGTTACCCAATGCCCACCCTCCCCACCATGCTCATTACACAGTGCTGTTCTTGGGGTCACCCCATGGCCCCCCTCCCCACCATGCTCATTACACAGTGCTGTGCTGGGGACAGCCTCTTGCCTGGGTTTCCTTTCCTTTCGAGCCTCTTTGACCCTGGGAAGGAACAAAGACATTTTCCGAACAGGTTATTTTCTCTGCAGTCAAACTGGGATTTCCAGTGTAGGCCTTTTCATCCTTGCTCAGGGAAAAGCTAGAAGGCAAATCAGCTGACTTCCTACCTGAGGTGACTGACTGAAACACAGAACCTCCTCAGGATGTTGCTATGGCTACTGTTTTTGGCTAGAGGAGATATTATTTCTGCTATCAAATAGTGATTTGGCTGGGTTAGATAGCCCCACAGGAAAGAGGGTAGAAGCCTTCCTGATCACTGTTCAAAGACTTGGGATGATGGTGCAGGCCTTGATCACCTGATTGCATTAATGTGTCTATACATCCATTTAATGCAGTCAAGGTCAAGGAGGGCTCCGTCTCAGAGGCGCAAGGTATGGAACTAAAATATTATGCGTGCCAGCAACAAGTGCTGTGATTGATTTCTGTTGGGAAATTAATTTGTCAAGAACCGCACCTTCAGGAACACAGCTGTGACTTACATTTCTGGTTTAGCTGGATAATACAATGCCAGAAAAAAGGGCGAAGTGATCTTGCATTCTTTGCCTTGGTTAGAGCTTTGTTGCATGCTGCAGGAGTAGGGGTGGGGTGTGAAGCTTGGGCCATACATATGGTCCTTAAATAAATGGCAGTGAGCAAAAGAAGCCTCCCCCAAATAAAGAAGACAATCAGGCAAGTGTGGATGCCATAGCATGGCTGAGATTTTCATTTCTGACCCGGTTTTCAGAATTCAGCTGCATTTTAACCAGTGTCCCTGAGTGGCCAGCAGCCTCACTTGGGAACAGGCTTAAAGTGATGGGCTTACCCTGGCCAGTGTGGACTCCTCAGCAGAGGAATCCCCTGTCGTCCTGAGGACTTGTTGGAGCTCTTGGATGCTGAGGATACATGAATGGGCATTCTAGAAGGAGACTCAGACAGGAATGTGCTAGAGAATTTGATGGCGGCTGGAACAATACGGAAGCCTTTACAACCAGGAATTATCATCTTACCCACCATAAAGAAACCCCTGGAGGCTG
>CABHPH010134961.1:11615-31506 GCA_902168325.1 Peromyscus nudipes | reverse complement strand
AAAAAAATTATTTAAAGGTAAAATGTATTTTTTTTTTAAATTCCAATGTGGTAAGGGCCAGAGCCCCCATAAAGTCAGAAGTCAGTGCTATGAACAAATGGCAACAGGTTGTATTTCAATTCCCTGCTTTGTGAAGATGGTAGGGTGTCGTGGAAGTACTGCCCCCAGTGAGGCTTCCAGTAGCTGTCAGGCCTACCTGTGACCTGCCCCTGAGGCGGGGCCGAGACAGGATCCCGTAAGACCCAAGATCCGTATGTGCTAGCTCTCTTGGTTCCTGATGATCCTGGATGCTGGATGGTAGACTGAGTGGAGTTCTCTAGAGAACCCAGTTGAACCGTACCTCACCTCTCCTGGATCCTGTAACCAACCCCTTTACTAGCTGTAAGCTACCCCCCAAAATAAACCTCCTTTTGACTCAATAAATCCCCCAATAGTAGGGGTTAATGATGCTACCTATGTCAGAATTGTGGGGATTAAATGGCGTATTTGAAACGCCTAGTGTAATGTTTAAAAGTTAATCTTCAGTAATCCAGACTGCTGTGTATGTGTGCACCACATGTTTGCCTGGTGCCCACAGAGACTATAAGAGGGCATTGAGTCTCCTGGATTCAACTGAGCCATCTCTATAGCGCCTACAGTATTTTCCTTTTGTAGGTAAAGTAAGGGGGTAGCTTTTCAAGGCTACAGGGCTAATGTTAGAATCAAGACAGAAAAGTCAGATTTTCTTGTTAACCAGTTCAGTTCCTTAAATTAACCTGTCATTTTAATAAGCTGTAACTACATTGGTCTAAAGTGTTCAAACTGATGATATTTTAGCTTGGTCGAAACTGTTTTGTAACCGTCAAGCTTCTTCCTGACATCTACATACACTTTAATGATACCCCTCAGTCTAGTCACAAGACAATAGGGACTACTGTCTTATTGCTAGCATAATCCTGTTTTTAAAAGCTGTCCTAACTAGATACATAACATTTTATCAGAAGTAA
Organism: Peromyscus nudipes; assembly: GCA_902168325.1. Lineage (NCBI taxonomy): Eukaryota > Metazoa > Chordata > Mammalia > Rodentia > Cricetidae > Peromyscus > Peromyscus nudipes. The sequence continues at coordinate 30,520 of CABHPH010134961.1, read as the reverse complement.
GTTCATACATAACTGTTTATTGTGGGCAAAAAAACAATACCCTTCCGAAGTTTCCTTTTCACTGAATTTAAAGCATACTCTGGATTTTTGAGACAGGATCTCTCTGTGTAGCCCTGGCTGTCTTGGACTCACAGAAATCTGTCTACCTCTGCCTCCCAAGTGTTTGTTTGTTTGTTTGTTTATTTGTTTGTTTGAGCTGAGGACCGAACCCGGGGCCTTGTGCTTGCTAGGCAAGCGCTCTACCACTGAGCTAAATCCCCAACCCCCCAAGTGTTGGGATTAAAGGTTTACACCATCGTGTCCAGCTCATTCACTATTTTATTGCATTTATTTATTGGGGAGTTGGGTCAGAGTACAACTTATAGGAATTATCCATATATGAGTTCCAGGGGTCAAACTCACATTGTCAGTAAGCACCTTTACTTGCTGAACATCTTATTGGTCCTATCGGTTTAAAGCATATTAAAACAACAAATGACCAGGTTGGATGAGGTGGTACACACTTCTATTAATCCCAGCACTTGAGGCAGATCTTTTTGCTTCTTAACAGTTAGGCCAGTGGCATCTTTGGTTATTAAATGCTAAAATATTAGCTAATACCAAGCCTTTTCTCTGGCTTACTAATGGTGAAGAGGGTGGAGTGGGTCACTAAAGGAAAGGAAGGAAATCTTTCTCCAGTGGTTCTTCAGGTTCCTAATGTTGTCAGCCCTGCCCACACTCAAAAGAGAAATGATTTCCCACTTAATCCTCACATTCAGTTTCCTCCATTTTGGTCCCAAGAAAGATAACTAAATAGTAAGACTTGGTCAGTTCCTATTTGAACTTTGACCTAACTAACTTGCTGGGCTCTGCTTATTCAGATGTTCCATTACATTTTATGCAATACTTTTACCACACCACATTCTTCTAATGAAAGACTGTCTGGTTTCCTGGTAAACCCCTGTAACTAATCCCAAGCAGCACTGTGAAAGCTGAAGCAGAACTGTCTGTCACAGGTTCAAGACCAGGCTGGACTTGAAGCTGTCAAAAAATAAGCTTTGCTGGATATATTCACTTGACTAAGGATTGTGACATCCATGATGGGAGGTGAAGGGGGGGGTGTTACTGGAAACAGTGTTAGGCACATAGGTAAGGAGTAATGTACATAGTTTACATTAAGTTTCATTCTCTGTGTTGTGTTTTCTAGAGAACTTTTTGTGGTCGTTTTTTATTACCTTGGGGAATGTAGAGGTTAGAAATGAGGAGGAAGTGAGAATAACTCCTTCTCTTAGTAATGCTGGTCTGCAGATAAAGGGGTGTGTGCTAGGTTATTGTTAATGTTTCATAGGGTAAGGAGTGGGAGGGGTGTCACCTCTGTCCTTTGGAATTATAGCTCAGTTGGTTGCGTTGCCTTAGACTTGTTTGCTTTTCTTACAGGTGGGCTTATCTCTGTTTCCAACAGTTTAGGCTTTAAAACAGTTCATGTAGCTTGTAGTTTCACTGTGCCTTTTTCCTGGTGAAGAAAGTAGAGCCGGTCAATCACTGAAGGTGTGGAAATTTGTTTCTCCAGGTTCCTAATGTTGTCGTCGCTCCTGCCCACACTCAAAAGATAGAAATGATTTTCCACTTAATCTTGGACACTTAGGAAGTCTGGGAAAATCGAGGATGTCCACTGACCAGACTGTTTTTGGTTTTGTCTTGGCTTTTTTTTTTTTTTTTTTTTTCTTTTTTCTTTTTTTCTTTTTTTCTCTCCCAAGAGAAGGTTCCAAGGTTCTCTATGTAACCTGGCTGACCTGGGACTTGATTTGTAGGCCAGGCTGTTCTTAATCACTTTTAGGCAGTGAAACATACATTCAGCTTTTTCACTTGTTAATCTTGGTTCTGTCTTGCAGGAATGACACCAAGGAAGACGTATTTGTACACCAGGTGAGTGCTTACATTGATTCTCTGCACTTGTGGCTCAAGGCTTGTGAGAAGAAATGGGTGGATGTGTTCTCAAACATGCTTCTTTGCTAAAGATTAAGTCCAAGGATGAGTTTATTTAGTTTCTGCATCTGAAAAGTAATCCCGTGATTAAAGTGTAGAGTGAAACATTGCACTGGAGAGTCCACTTAATTTTAAAAAGTGTTATGATTAGGAATTCCATTAATAATTTAAAAAAATGTTTTAAAATGTTGAATCTGTTCAACTGATGGCACACAGTTTTCTTTCATGCCTAGTTTCAGACAAATAACCACCATGAGTCTAAACTTGAATAATGTTGCTTTAAATACACAGAAACATTGGGAAGACATTTCCAGGTGCTGTTATAGTCAGGTCCAACTTTGGTAAGAACAGATCTTTATAGGACAGAGCTACTAAACAGTTACTGAAGAAAATAGAAAGCCAACACTGTCTAGGATGGCTCTTTTTATTCGTTCTAAAAAGCGTTTTTTAAATAGTGGTGTGTTCCGTTTTCACCTTTTAGCATTGGCTACATATTTAAATCCTTACTAGTAATCCAACTTAAGTGGAAGGCATTGCAGCAGAATTGTAATTGGTCAGTAAATTACTTTAATTGGCTGCCAATGTTTTTGGAGAAGAAAACTTAGCCAAATAAACATACTGACTAGGAAAATGACTGGACATTGAGGATTTAAGAATTAATGGTAAATGCTGGGCGGTGGTGGCACTCACACCTTTAATCCCAGCACTAGAGCGTCAGAGCAGGCGGATCTGAGTTCAAGGCCAGCCTGGTTTATACCAGGACAGCAGGGCTACACAGAGAAACCCCGTCTTTCTTGTGGGGGGAGAAAAATTATTGGTAAAGTAAGATGCTGCCGAGTGAGTGAGTGGTACACTGCCAGCGTCAGACTTGTCTCCAAGTGGGTTAGGAAATAATGTCACTTCCTGTGTGCTTCCAGGTGATCAGCTTTTCACTAGGACTGTTGAAATATCCCCTTGTGTTGAAGGTTATTTTAAGAATTTTCAACCTTCTATTATTTGTTTATTTATTTATTTTAGTGTTTTTTGTTTTGTTTTGTTTTTTTCCTTTTTTAAACCGACTGGAGATCAAAAGACCTAGCATCAGTTTCTGTACTCGCCACTATGCAGCTAAGAGTTTGAGTGGCTGCATCCTCCTTAGGAGAGGTGGTTAACAAACAGGGTAGCATTTTGTAATTCTTTGAAGTGTCCTACCTACACAGCATACACTGAGAGTCAGAAGTGGAGGCCCTGTATAGATTTCTAGTATATTCAAAACCCTATGGAATGTAAGTATGCAAACATTCACATTCTAAATGTAATTTAACTGCTTAGACAAAATGTAACCTTTAAAAGATTAATGTTCTTGTTTGGCTAAGGTGACACTTACCTGTTCTTGTAACAAGTTCCTGTTACAAGAAATAATATGCAGACATAACAGACAAGAAGCAACAAGGCTTATTATTAGTCTTGCTGCCACTGAAAACCATGAAAGATCAGAAGGGGCTAAAGATGTTGACTAACCTGTTTGTTTGGGGATTTTAATGCATACTTCTGCTATCCCTTATGACTGCAAATAATTGAGAGTTGGCTAAATATAAAAGTGAAACTACGACAGTTCAGATGACAGATGAGATCAATTATTTGACTCAACTCACCCAGTCTTACTATCCCACAAGGTGTCACCAATATGCTTTCCTATTTATTTTGCAAGCGGTTTCAACATAGAGTTGTTCTTGGGACTTTGGCTGCTCAGGTTGTGGTGGTGTATCAAGTAGACTGCAGTTCTGGGCACCGGAGCTTAATTGGCCTCAGATTTGTTGGTTGTCCGGCCTTCTCTGGAATGGAAATGCATGAGTGATCCTGTAATGGATACTGCTGTGATGTGGAATGAACGTGGGATTTGGAGTCCCAAGACATGGATTTAGAAAAGTTCCCCTGCCACTTAATAGCTGTGTGACCTTGGGCACTTCATAATTTTTTAAGCCCTATATAATAAGTCTTAACTGTTTTCTGGGGAGGTAATAACCAATAGTCTCATACAGAGAGAGCAATATAAGAGTGGCATAGATACACGTGAAATGCATTTCCTTGGAAGTACTCATAGACAGGCTGGAAGGGATTTTGGTTGACATTTGTAATTGAGTTTGATATGGTAAAGGGACAAGAGTTGGTATGGTCAAAGTTGAAGCATGTAAAACTAAACTTGCCTGTCATCTAAACTGGCCGTGTGTCGGGCTAGCTTCTACTATTAAGTGCAGTCTTTGGGGGATAGATGGAGGTCTTATTTTGTTCCAAGCTTTATATGTGATACTTTTGCAAAAAGCATCTTAAAACACTTTGTTGTCTGTCTTGGGTATTAAATTACTTTAGTTTTGTAAATAGTGATAAAATGCTGGGGTCTTGTAAGATTGGAGTCTTTTGGTAGAGGTTGGGGGTAACATTGGTCCCTGCTTTCCTAAACTATTGACAGTTTGGTCTTATATAAAGCAAATATTAAGTGTCTATCCAAGCTAAATGATATTGACGGTGGTACATTTTAAATGAAAAAGCACATTCTTCTCCCCTGTTAATCTATTTTTGGAATGATGTTACTAGACTGCCATAAAGAAGAATAACCCCAGGAAGTACCTTCGCAGTGTAGGAGATGGAGAGACTGTGGAGTTTGATGTTGTTGAAGGAGAAAAGGTGAGGATGCTTTTTGTGTAAAGGTTTGACTTCGGTATGGAAATAATGTGGAGATGTCATCCATTAGGATGGTGGCTCAAATTGGATGGATGATGTGTTCTGGTGACCACATGAACACAGGTGCATCGAGCCTAATGTGCTGGCTGCAGTTAGAGAAGCAGTCCCTTCAGAAGAGTGAGGAGCTGATGATGGAGTCATTCCCATGCACCCTTTGCCCATGCAGACAACCTCCCTCCATTTTGTTTGCTCTTAGGTTGTTTGTTTTGTTGTTTTTTTTTCCCCTCCCCAGCTTGTGTGAAATTTATTGAATATTTGGATTTCGTTTGTTATTATCAATAAATAATGGCTTTTGTAGGGTGCGGAGGCAGCAAATGTTACAGGCCCTGGTGGAGTTCCAGTTCAAGGCAGTAAATACGCAGCAGACCGGAACCATTACAGACGCTATCCACGCCGTAGGGGTCCTCCACGCAATTACCAGCAAAACTACCAGACTAGTGAGAGTGGGGAAAAGAACGAGGGGTCGGAAAGCGCTGCTGAAGGCCAAGGCCAGCAACGCCGGCCCTATCGCAGGCGGAGGTTCCCACCTTACTACTTGAGGAGACCCTATGGGCGTCGACCACAGTATTCCAACCCTCCTGTGCAAGGAGAAGTGATGGAGGTGAGTGTCAGTATGTATGGAACAGCATTCTTGTGTTGTCTCTTTGTGTCCTAGGAATGGAACCCAGGGCTAGGTAAGTGCTGCATGAGAACCAACCCAACTTCTTAACTCCTTGTAACAACAGCTTTTGAGAGAGAGGACTGTATTTTAACTAACTCCTGAAATTTTCCCAGAAATTAACTAACCTGTTACCCACAGAATGCATGTTTGAATGTGAAGAACCACCAAGCTTGTTAATTTATGGTGTGATCATAATTATTAGATAATGTTGCCCTCAAGAATTGGAATTTGCCAGGAGGTAGTGGTGCATGCCTTTAATCCCAGCTCTCTGGAGGACAGCCAGGGGCTTTGTAGAGAGAGACCCTGTTTTAAAGTAACAAAGAAACAAAAGTTTGAAGTTGCCTGAGTGGGATTTTGTTCTTGTTATTAATAGACTTTAATTTCTGGTGTCTTTTCAGGGTGCTGACAACCAGGGTGCAGGAGAGCAAGGTAGACCAGTGAGACAGAATATGTATCGGGGTTACAGACCACGATTCCGCAGGTATGGTCCATCATAACCTGTTTCTGTTAGATTCTTCAGCCAGATGTTAGGCCTCTCCAGCATCCTGAATTAATACTCCACATTCTCTTTCACCGATGCGTAAGAAGTGATCCTCAAGTGAGTACTCTTTGAGAACGTAGTCTTTGCGTCTTCCTTTGGCACTGCTTTAAAACAGCTGATGTGGTTGAGATCTACTTTATGTGGGGTTTTTGTTTTTTAAAGCAATGGTGTGGAAATGCCAAACTTTCTATCCCTGAATGGGTAAGAAGAGTATTTCAAACGACAGTATCTAAAACATGGCTTGCTTAGGAGAGAAGAAAAGTAAGGTTAACCTAGTAAGGAGTGAATGCTGCCTGTTACAGCATCCAGGAACCAACCTGAACCCAAGTAGAGCCTGTCTACCTATTTAAGTATAGAAAGTCCTGATTAGTAGGTGTTTTAGGTAAAAGGATCTATTGGAATAATGGAGGAAGTTTCATGAGCAAAACTAGCTCTGCTGGACTTACAAAGTTGCCAGTGGCTTAATGCAGTGAGAGGTCTCATTCATGACTGAAGCTTTAGGGGTTCGAGAACACAGTGAGGTTATAGAGCTATGTAACAACAGTTAGTGCTCCACACACGTGGAGCACTTGCCTTAGCAGCCAATTTCTCACCCTGTCCAGAATTTGGGATTGACCCCCATGACCTCTTGTCAGGAAAATAAAATATCCCAGCCTTTTTTCCCCTCATTTTGTGTGTGTGTATGTCATCATTAGGTGTCTTTCTTAATCTTTTCCCTCAGTTTTTTAAAATAATAGTCTTTCACTGGATCATTGATTGAGCTAGACTGGCTGGCCAGTGAACCCTGGGTTTTTACCCCTGGTGCTGGTATTACAGACATTACCACCCAGCTTTTTGAGTTTTTGTTTTTTGTTTGTTTTGTTTTGTTTTGTTTTTCAAGACAGTCTCTATGTATCCCTGGGCTGTCCTGGAACTCACTCTGTAGACCAGGCTGGCCTCGAACTCGGATCTGCCTGCCTCTGCCTCAGGCATGTGCCACCACTGCCCAACCACCATCCAGCTTTTTATGTGATGCTGGTGATCTGGACAAAAGTTCTCAGACATAGTTGATGAGCAAGCATTCTCCCCAGCTCCTCCTCTGGCTTTTGTTTGCTTTTTTGAGACAGATTGTAACTAAGTTGCCTGGGCATCATACTACCAGCCTTCCTGCCTCAGCCTGAGTGGCTAGGATGAAAGGCATGCACTACCGCACCCAACATGGCCATAGTCTGTGCTTATGTGCCTTGTGGTGGTTCAATTTTTATTTTTGAGGCAGGCTGTCGTGTTAATTCTGACTGGCTGGCCCAGAACTCATTGAAGTTGCTCCTCGGGACTGGGATTGAAAGAGTGCACCACCATACCTACTGTCTGTGTTCTGTTCATTTGTTTTGAGGCAGGGTTTTTCTATGGAACCCAGACTGGCTTCAAACTCAGATCCAGATCTGCCTGCCTCTGCCTTCTGAGTGCTAGGATTAAAGGGTGTGCCTTGTCCTGTGTTTTTGGTTTTCGAGACAGGGTTTCTCTGTGTAGTTTTGGTGCCTGTCCTGCATCCTAGTCTGGCCTCAAACTCACAGACATCCACCTGGCTCTGCCGGCGCCCCCCCCCCCCATGCTGGGATTAAAGGCATGCACGAGATCCAGGAAAGAACGGGTAATTGTGGGTGCTTGGGAACTGAACCCAACAAGAACTCTTAACCACTGGGGCATGTGGACAGCTCCCTGGTGACTATTATTTTATTGTGTTGTCCCTGTGCTGAATTCTTCATGTCCATCTTTGATGTTGATGACTCAGTGTTTTTAAGATGACATAGAAATTCATCTGTACTGCACCCATCGCCACATCATAAGTATAAAGCTGCTCTCACAGCAGTCTGTCTATATGGTAGTCTGCAGGTGTCAGGAACACAATCTCGGGTTTATTTTATTTTTTACATTGTAGGATTTAAACGTCTCCTGCTAGTTTCGCTGGTATCTTGAGCAAATACTTTTTGGTGGTATTTTTACTTAAATGCCTTCTATAAAGATGGAGATATCGCCAGACGGTGGTGGCGCACGCCTTTAATCCCAGCATTTGGGAGGCCAAAGCTACAAACAAAAAGCCACAAACAAACATACAGGTAGACAGAGAGACAGGCAGGCAAGCAGGCAGGCAGGCAGGTAGGTAGAGATATTGAGCCTTGCCTGCTTCCATACACAGGCTTTTGTTCTGTATTTGTTACAGCTAATGTTTCTAGTTTTTTTAAATTATTTTTGTAAATCTTTTGGGTTGTTTTTCTTCATGTGTATGAATGTTTTGCCTAAATGTATGTCTGGTGCCATGGAAGTCAGAAGAGGGTGTGGGTTCTCCTGATGGGATGGTGGTCCTCTGTGAACAAGTGTTCTTAACTACAGAGCCATCTCTCCAAACCCTTGAATTTTATGATAAGATTTCTCTTTAAAGTTTGCACAAAGGGTAGGATTTTCCAACCATGCAACAAATTGGTCACTTCTCAGTGGATGACTTATCAGTTTAAATGTTAAAATAGTAAATGAAACATGCTGTCCCTCCTCATGCACAAGTACATGGTACAAAATTGTACTTGTGTTCATGAGCAAATTGAGAGAAATCTTAAGATACGTGGAAAGTATAGCTATTTATTATGGGAAGGAGCTAAAAAGACAATGTGAGGTCAAGGATTTTAGTGTATGAGAAATGGAAATGATAGATAGGAAGTATAGTGGAAGAATGGTTATTGGCCAGAAAATATAAGTTGATTCAAAATTATAGAGTGAGTGAGTGCACCAGCATTGTTCATTCCAAGCAATTTGAGCAACAGGCTCAGATTTACTGGCCTTGGTTTATATGAATGAGAGAATATGCTTTTTACACAGAATCATCACACTTGGCTTTTAGAAGTAACTTACATTTTGTCTTTGCTAAACTGACTTAAAGATCACCTAAAAGAAAATGATGCAACCAAGTACCAAGTATTACCACTTGTGGTTGGGTTAAAGGAAAAGCTGTTCTCCTTTCTAGATTATTATATAATGTTCATTTCAGGGGCCCTCCTCGCCAAAGACAGCCTAGAGAGGATGGCAATGAAGAGGACAAGGAAAATCAAGGAGACGAGACCCAAGGTCAGCAGCCACCTCAACGTCGGTACCGCCGCAACTTCAATTACCGACGCAGACGCCCAGAGAACCCTAAACCACAAGATGGCAAAGAGACAAAAGCAGCCGATCCACCAGCTGAGAATTCGTCCGCTCCCGAGGCTGAGCAGGGCGGGGCTGAGTAAATGCCGGCTTACCATCTCTACCATCATCCGGGTGAGTAGTTACCCTCTGGCCTCCACTGCACTGTGCTCTAGTGCAGAAGAAACTAAGAACAGTAATAGAGCCATTTAATTAGTTCATTTGCTCTAATCCAAGTTAGACAAAATGTCTCCCTTTAGATCAATTTGACTATGAGCTTGTGACTGTTTCTGAACCAATCAACTCTGGTCTTGACAGAAAGCTAATAAGCAGAGTCTTGCTCCTGATGCTCTCAAGATAACGTTGTGCATTTTCAAGAAGGTTTTGAAAAGTAATCTTGTAAGGTGTAATAGTGCCTACTTTTAATTCCAGTGCTAGAGGCAGAGGCAGACAGATCTATGAGTTCCAGGAAAGCCAAGGCTACACAGAGAAAATCCTTCTGTCTTAGAAAGCCGGGGAGGGGGGGAGGGGAGTCTTACCTCTGGTTCTGGGGTTGCCATTTTCTCCCCTTTTGTATATACTGGGTCGCAAAAGATCATCCAAATGCATCCATAGTGCAGTAATGTCCACTTGTGTTGTAAATCATTCTTAGGCTAAAGCAAAATGAGGTGGTTAAAGTGTGACTGATGTGCCCCTAGAGTGTGGTGCACTGTGTAAATAAGAGTCTTTTCTTTTCTTTGCAGTTTGGTCATCCAACAAGAAGAAATGATATGAAATTCCAGCAATAAGAAATGAACAAAGATTGGAGCTGAAGACCTTAAGTGCTTGCTTTTTGCCCGTTGACCAGATACACTAGAACTATCTGCATTCTCTATGCAGCATGGGGTTTTTATTATTTTTACCTAAAGATGTCTCTTTTTGGTAATGACAAATGTGTTTTTTAAAAAAAAAAAAAAAGGTCTGGTTTTTCTCAATACACCTTTAATGGTTTTTAAATTGTTTCATATCTGGTCAAGTTGAGATTTTTAAGAACTTCATTTTTAATTTGTAATAAAAGTTTACAACTTGATTTTTTCAAAAAAAAAAGTCAACAAACTGCAAGCACCTGTTAATAAAGGTCTTAAATAATAGTGTCTGTCTAGTTTTGTCATAATTTAGTAATTTCTTCCCGTTTTCAAGCTCTTTAGAGTGAAGCAGTTTACAAATAAATGACACTGGTTTTACCCACTCTCTGGGGACAAGGACACTGTCTTAAGATTGGGGTCTATTTTTTTGATGTACAGATGAGTTCATCTGTCCAGAATGCTCTGTAAGACATCAGCTGTGGAGTCTGGAGTTTCTGTTACTGCAAAGTAAACGGGTAGAGAAGTTTCATAGTGCTTGCTGTTCAAGTCCAAGTGATGTTTCCCTCTGGAAAAGCTCCATAGAACACATCATTGCAGTAGAGAACATCTGGGTGGGGAGTAACAGCTGTTGTTTGTAACCAAGTCTTCCAAACTTAGGACCACTTCTTTACAGTAGGAACTAATGAATTGATGGGTCATCCCTATTAAACAAATACACTGTGGGATGTGTTAGTGTTGGCTCATAGCACACGTGGTTTCTGAAGATGCTGCTGTCAAGACCGCAGTGAAGGGAATTGCTAGTAGAGTATGTATGGGTGAGTGAATCAATACCTGAGACATTAGTTAAAACAACAGCTGAATCGCATGCATTAGACCTAGAAGCTGGTAGTTTCTTAGTCCTTGAGGCTAGGTGCCTTAGCAACCTTACCTCCTGCCAAGAACCTGGAAGCTTCCTAGAGAGCTGGATGTCTTAAGTCCACCAGTGGAAGCTTGCAAGCACTGCTTCTGGAGTCTGGAAAGGAGTCAACAACAACAAAGCAGATCAACTCAGCGAGAGGAAAGGCCAAAGAAGCAACCTGCCCTTTCTATCTGGTGTGCTCACAGAAGGTGCTGCCCAGGATTCGGGGTGGGTCTTCCCGTGTCAAGGCAATCAGGACATTTCTCTGGTTTGTGGAGATTCTAATTTGTCACAAATTGACTGTAGTAGTGCTAAAATTAGCAAATCGAAGTTGGAGAGGAAAATGACCCAGGGGTTACAATTGTAGAATACCTCTGGATACCAAGTCTTAAGTAACCAGACCTAGAAGTCCAAGTGAGACTTGGACTAGAAATCCAGAAGAAAGCGTGTAAAATAGATGTATTTTCAATACGTGAAGGAATTTGGAGACACTGCTGGAATGGAGAATACACAATGTGGGGAAAGCCATCAACTCATCTTTAGATGAGTGGTATTTGATGAATATTGGGGACTTGCTTGACACTGAGGTTGGTTGATAGAAGTCTGTGTGACAGACATGTGGCTAAGTTAATGATCATGGCTAGATATAAAGAGGGCCAAGGACATAAATATGATCAGAAACAGACCAGTAATCCAAATGGAGCTCAGTCAGTGAAGTTAAGTGATACCATCAAAGACGGAATAAAAATCTTGCTGTGGAGCTGGGTGTGGTGGTGCATGCCTTTAATCCCAACACTTGGGAGGCAGAGGCAGTCAGATCTCTTGAGTTTGAGGCCAGCCTGTATAGACGAATCCCAAACAGTCTTATTAAATAAACCCGGAGCTAGATATCCGGGTTAAAACCTGAGAGATCAGAGGAATGGGAAAAGCTACAAGCCAGCCTCACCTTACTGATCCTCGGCTTCCAAAAGAGGTATACTTTCTGTATTACCCATGCCTTTCTGTTCTGCTATCTCATTTGCTCTCTGTCCAGCTACATCACTGTTTCTGCCCAGCTCTGTCACTTCCTGTCTGTACAAACCTCCAAACCTTTATGGTTAACTAGTGTTGGAATTTAAGAGTGTGCCACCCACCACACCTGGCTCTTTCCAGTGTTGCCTTGAACTCACAGAGATCCAGACAGATCCCTGCCTCCCAAATGATAGGATTAAAGGAAGGTGTGTGCTACCATTGTCTGACTTCCATGTTTAATATAATGGCTCGCTTTTTCCTCTGATCTCCAGGCAAGCTTTATTAGAGCACAAAGTATCACCACAAGCTTGGTCTACAGAGATAGCCAGGGCTACACAGAAATCCTGTTTGAAAAAAGGGCTGTTGGTGAGAGCAGGCCTAGCCATCCTTGCAGACTGCAGTTGGCTGAGGGATTATGGCTGCTGCGGTGGATGCACAGTCAGCTTCCTGCAGCCTTTCATCTGTTGTGTGGAACTTTTTTATTGCTGTGACAAAACACCATGAACAGACACCTTATTTTTTTAAGAGAAAAAAGGTTTAGTTGTGTATCAGGGTTAGAGTCCTTGGTGTCAAGATTAGCTAAGAGCTTCTTTACAGACAGAGCCTCACTATGTAGACCAGGCTGGTCCTTCCTCTGCCCTTATGTTAGGACTAAAAGCAAATGCTACCACACCCTGTGAAAGCTCATGTCTTAATCCACAAGGCCAACCGTAAACTCAATGGTAGCCAGTCTTTTGAGACAAAGCCTACTCCCAGTGACATACTTTCTCTAGCAAGGCTACACCAAGCAGCCACTGGAGACCCAAGTGTTGAATGAACCCATGGGGACTCATTTCATTAGAACTACCACACTGTCCTCCAGAGGCTCTAGTCATCCACACTCAACCTCCATATCCAGTGAGTGTGAGTTGACACCCAAAGGATTGGTCATCTGGTAAGCTCTGCTGCATGTTTCCCACTTTAGAACATAGAGTACAGTAGGCTTAGTGTGATGGTGCACACAGGAGGACTCGGGAGTTTGAGACCAGGCTGATCTACTTAGCTCCAGACTAGCCAGGACTACATAGACCCCTGTCTCAAAAACAGAAAACGCACAAACAAAAACTAGTCTAGAGACTTTGTCTCACTTCTTTGCAGAAGCCAGTGTCTTACAGGAGACTGAGTGTGCTTCACTCCTGAGCCCACTGTTTTGTTCCAGTTTCCTTTTCCTGGAATGTGCTAGGCACCATCCCCACCACAAAGCTTTCATACATTTCCTCTTGGCTGTAACAGTTCCTGCACATAACCAAATGACTTTATCCCTCAATTCTTTAAAGCCTGTGGTTTAGACGTTCATTCCTTACTGACATGCTTAAAAGTGTGGCATCCTCTCCTTATGCTCTCCTGGTCACCTATATTCCTGTTCTGCTCCTTTATTTCCTGTCTTTCCCTGGTAGAAGGTAAGTCCTCTAACGGCAGGAGGATTTATGCTTTGCTTGCTGAATTAAAAACAAAATATCAAATGTGTTGAAAATAAATAAGCAACCGTGAGCCGGGCGGCAGAGGCACATGCCCCAGAGCGGAAGCGTGAGCCAGGTGGATCTCTGAGTTCGAGGCCAGTCTGGTCTACAGATCGAGATCCAGGACAGGCACCAAAACTACACAGGGAAACCCTGTCTCGGAAAAAACAAAAAAACAAAAAAACCTTGAACAGTGAGGCCAAGCAAGGGCTGTAGCTGGAAGGGAAGATGAGTAATGTGACTGTGGTTTAGGCTGCTATTACATCATACCATAGACCCCAGGCCTTAAGCAGCTGTTCTGAAGATTGGCAAGTCCAAGGTCAATTTAAGTCTTGTGATATGGCTTGCAATTACAAGAAAGGTTACCTTCCTGCTGTGTCAACAAGGCCGAGAGGAACCACTCCCATTATGAGGGCCCCACCCTATGACCTCATTCAAACAGAATGGCTTCCTGCTATGACTTGGATCTGAAATATACCCCAAAGGCCCATACTTTGACAGCTCTTTCTTGCCAATAGCACTAGGGGTGTCTGATAGGAGAGATGTCTGATGGGCCTCATTTTACCAAGGCACATGTCTTCAAGGGTTGTGAGCCTCTCTCATGTCTTGGGCCATAAACTAAGCAGCTTTGCTCTACTACATGCTTCTGATATGACAGGCTGCCTCACAACAGACAGGAAGTAAGGGGAAGAGGGCCAAAAGTCATGAACAGAAACCCGAAACAGCTATGGTCATCTAAGGATAGGGCTGGGGACAGTGCTGGGCATTGAACCCTAGGGCCTTGTGCTCCCATGCTACTAAGCGAGCACTCTACCAATCCCTGTTCCAGGATTTTGTTACGGAAAGCTTACAAGCATCCAAAAGGCTCCATCACCAAATATCCTCACATGGGGGGTTAGGGCTTCAACATGAATGGGGTGAGGGGGTGCCCTGATACAATTGTACCCATTGCATTATCTGGTTTGCACATTAATAACCAAGACTCCTGAAAGTGAAAGTGTGAATCAGTTACCCTGGAATGAAAGACTCAATGTAAGTCAGTAAAGCCGAGGGAATTTAGGATGAGAGGACATGATTGTAAGGGGATGGAGAAAAACGAATCAGTTTTAGGGTTGGGGTGGATCTGGGAGGAGTAGAGGGGCTGAATATGATTTTATACATTGTATATATGTACAAAAATTGTAAATGCTTTATACTTAGGGAACCAACAACTCATTTTACCTTCTGTTAACTTTTTTGGTGATGGTGGTGGTGGTTTTGGTTTGGTTTTGGGTTTTTTGGTTGTCCTGGAACTCGCTAAGTAGACCAGGCTTGCATCAAACTCACAGAGATCCTTCTGTTTCTGGAGTGATAGGTCAAAGAAAGGTGTGTGTCACCACGCCTGGCTTAACCCATTTTGAGACAGTAAGATGAAAAGCCTAAGTCTTGGTTCTGCCAGTGCCTCAATAGCCACCCTCATTCTAAAGTGGGAAAACTGTACTTCTTACATCAGAGACCAAGACTGAACTGAAATGCTGTAGCAAAGCTCTTGGCTGGCAACCCAGTAGACACGTTTCATTATATAAGAATGTTTTCAGCTGGGTGGTGGTGGTGCACGCCTTTAATCCCAGCACTCGGGAGGCAGAGGCAGGCGGATCTCTGTGAGTTCGAGGCTAGCCTGGTCTACAAAGCGAGTCCCAGGAAAGGCACAAAGCTACACAGAGAAACCCTGTCTCAAAAAAAAAAAAAAAAGAATGTTTTCTTTACTAGACTCCTTTGCAGCTACAGTTATTCATTCTGTGACCTAGAAACTAGGTCAGTGAGACATAGGAGAAAGGCAATGATAACATTGACTAATGCTCTCACATAGGCCTTTGCTCCCTCTCTGAGGGTGGGACTCCCATGGACACTATGACAAAGGCAGGCCAGAAGAACTATAGGAATGCAGATCAAGTCTTAACATTGTTAGTCTCTATCAGAAACTACTTCCATCCAGGCTTCTTACGGGGAAAAATTAACTTTTTGTTCATTTATTTGAGACACAGCCTCGTGTATAGCCCTGGCTGCCCTACTTATTGTGTAGACCAGGCTAAAACATCAAACTCACTGAGATCTACCTGCCTCTGCCTTCTAAGTGCTGGAATTAAAGCTGTATGCCACTATCCCCAGGTATGTGTTGTATGTGTGGTGCTATGTACCAAATTCAAGGCCTTGGAGATGCTAATAAATGCTCCATCACCAAGTACACCCATTGCCCTTGGCTTTTTGAGAAATGGCCCCCATAACCTCAGATATTTGTATACTTTGTCCCCAGTTAATGGTACTGTTTGGAGAGGATTAGGGTATGGCCTCTTGTGTAAATTACCTTGGTCATGATGGTTTATCATAGCAATAGAAAAGTAATTAATACAGGGACTCCAGCCCACAGAATGGTCCTGCCATCATTTAGGGTATGTGTGTGGTCTGTGTATATAATGCATGCATGTGAAGTTTGTGGGTTCACATACCCAGACACATTTGTAGGCCAGAGCAGAATATTGGGTGTCTTCTTTGCTATGTGCTTTAACTACCTTGGGACAAAGTCTCACCAAACTAGAATAGAAGCTCATCGTTGAGCCATGCTAGCTAGCTGGCAAACTCCCATGATCTTCCCATTTCCACCTTCCAGTGATGGAGCCGAAAGGCACGCACAGTGGTGCTGACTTTTTACACACAGGCTGGGATCCAGACTGATGCTTACAGAGCACATAAATCCTCTTGTCCACTGAGCATCTCCCCAGCCCTATGGTGGATTTTCCCTTCTTAATGAACTCAGTCTAGAAAGTATTTCAGGGGACTAGAGAGCTGGCTCAGTGGTTAAGAGCACTCACTGGCTGCTCTTCCAGAGGACCCAGGTTCAATGCCCAGCACCCATGAAGCAGCTTAACGGTAACTCCTGTTTCAGGGGATTTGACACCTTTATATATACATACATGCAGGCAAAACACCATGTGCATTTGAAAAAAAAAAGAGGGTCTGGGAGATGGCTCAGTGGTTAAGAGCACTGGCTGTTCTTCCAGAGGACCCAAGTTCAATTCTCAGCACCCACATGGCAGCTCACAACTGTCTGTAACTTCAACTCCAGGAGTTCTGACACCTTCACACAGACACACGTGCAGGCAAAAACACCAATGCACATAAATAATTAAAAAGGAACTCCTTCAGGCCTGTCCATCGGATTGTCTCCTAGGTTATCCTCGATTCTGTCAAGTATTGATGGTATTAAGCATCACAGATACTTCCCTAACATTTTCACCTGCACTCTTGCTGACTCTGCCTTCACTTCCCCATTTTCTTTCACAGACATTTCCTTAGTAAAATCCTCACATATCGAGTCTTCTTGAGGCCTTATTACTTGGAGTAATACCAAAGGAGATGTGGAAGACTGAGGGAGTGAAGGGCTAGGGGTAGCCTGGGGTAGTGGTGCATGCCTCCAGTTCTGGCACTGGGGAAATAGGGCAGAGGATCAGGGGCATCCTTGGCTACAGTGGTTCTTTACCAGCCTGGGACAGATGAGACCCTGTCTCAAAAAAAGAGAGATGAGGCTTCTGGGAAGATGAATAAGAGCAGCCAGAATCTGAACACCCAGAACTGGATACCACTGAGAATTGATTTCTGTTGTTGAAATTAAGATGTAAATTCAGTCTGGAGTGTTATAGCTTCATGATGTTACATGTGACCCCCATCATAACCACCAGAAAAATAGGTATTAAATATCCATGGGAGGAAAATGCTTTTTCATGTTTTACTGTGAAAACAGCTAAGTGTAAAAGAAAACGCAGGGAGTGAGTGCCCTTTAAGGAACATAGAAAAATAGCAAATGAGAAAAATAGCAAAAAAGTGCCCCTCGCCAGCAAGTACGTCCGGTGGAAGAAGTGGGTTTAGTCTCCAATCACATGACAGAACTGAGTGGATGAAAACAATGGCTCGGTTGTGCGTTGCCACGGTAGACTCCTGCTAGATACTGGGACAACAATGAGGGGGAAAGGATGGAACCCCACACAAATACTTAATTGCAAGAGACCGAGAGTGGTTACACTGTTTTTTTCTGTGTGTGTGTGGGGGGGTAGGTAGTCTTTCCTTCACCTTATGTTTGGGGTGCATCTGTTTGTTTTTTATTTTCTTTGAGACAAGGCATCTCACTCAACATGGAGCTGCTGGCCAGCAGTCTCCACCTCCCCAATGTTATGATTATAGGCAAACCACCCCTTTAGATTGTTGCGTGGTGCTAAAGACCTGGGGCCGCTTGCTTATGCAGCAGGCAATTTTATCAGCTGAGCCATCTCCCCATCCTGACATGCCATATTAATCAAGCAAAAATATACTTTAAATCTAGAAAGTTAATGGGACTGAGGAGGTGACTCTGGGTGAAAGCCGAGCAAGCCTGACAATTCAGAACCACGTCAAAGCCCAGTGTGGTAGCATGTGTCTGTGATACCAGTACTGATGAGATGGAAGGCTGAGACAGGAGAACTGCCTGGAAGCCTGTGGGCTGGCTCTCCTGGAGTAAGTCCATAGTACAGCACCAGAAACCAGAGACCCTTTCTCAGGACAAAGTGGTTAAAAAAAACTGACTGGGAAGTTGTCCTCTGATCACACACACTGTGGTACACATGTCTGCATGCATACATACACAATACATGATGTCATAGTTTTAATAAGCTCCAAAATGGCCAGAAATAGCTTTTTTTTTTTTTTTAACTTTTTGTGGATGGCTGTTTTACCTGCACCACTTGTGTACCTGGTGCCTGCAGAGGCCAGAAGAGGGTGTCTGGCAGATGGTTGTGAGTGTGGCCGAGTAGGTGCTAGGAATCAAACCCAAGTCTTCTGGAAAAGCGCCAGTGCTCTTCATCTGCCCATCCTCCAGCTACTACTACGTTTTTGAATTCTGTGTGTGGGTGTGTGCAGACGCCATGGAGGCCAGAGGTGTCAGGTACACTTGGAGCTGCAGTTACAGGCAGCTGTGAGATCTCCAGCCTCCTAAGATAGCTCTTACACACTGTCTTTTCTAGTTACGGTACGGGGAAATTAGAAATCAGCAAAAGAAGGAAATTAGATCAGGCGGTGGTGGTGCACACCAGACAGGCAGATCTCTGTGAGTTCAAGGCCAGCTTGGTCTACATAGTGAGTTCCAGGACAGTCAGTCAGGGTGGTTACTACATAGAGAAACCTGTCTCAGAAATTGTCGAAATTAACACCCATGAGGCATGGTAGTGGTCAGTGCTGAAGATGGAACCCAGAACCTTGCTTCACCACCGAGCTGCTTCCTAGACTCAACGATACACTTAAAAACTACAGTCTCAAAAGAACAGCACACTGCCACTGTCTCAAGAACAGCACACTGGGCTGGAGAGATGGCTTAGAGGTTAAGAGCACCGACTGCTCTTCCAGAGGTCCTGAGTTCAATTCCCAGCACCCACCTGGTGGCTCACAACCATCTGTAATGAGATCTGGTACCCTCTTCTGTATACATAATAAATAAATAAATCAAAAAAAAAAGAACAGCACACTGCCACTGTCTCAAGAACAACACACTGCCACTGTCTCAAAAGAACAGCACACTGCCACTGTCTCAAAAGAACAGCACACTGCCACT
>CABHPH010134961.1:0-11605 GCA_902168325.1 Peromyscus nudipes | reverse complement strand
CAGCACACTGCCACTGTCTCAAGAACAGCACACTGCCACTGTCTCAAAAGGACAGCACACTGCCACTGTCTCAAAAGGACAGCACACTGCCACTGTCTCAAAAGAATAGCACTCATAAATGTTAGATGTGTGAACCAAGAAAAAAGACTCAAATTACCAAACTCACAAATGAAAGTAGGAGCCAGATATGGTGGCACATGTCCAGTGGGAGGCAGAGGTATCCTGGTCTACAGAGCAGATTCCAGGTCATCCAGAGCTACATATGTGGGACCTTGTCTTGAAAAATAAGCCTACAGTGAAGAGTCAAACGGTAGTCGATTAATATCAAACAAACACATTAAAAACAAGTTGACTTACCTATCTGATAAAACAGACCAGACTAAAGTTAGAAAAATAAGGTCACTTCATGTTAATAAAGGTAGTAAGTAATTAATCAGGAAGTTGTACTATAGTAAATAAACACTAGAGTTCAGATAAGTCCTGACACATTAATACTAGGTAATTTCAATTCTCCATTCTCATCTCTAGATAGATCACTTGATCTAAACATCAGCAAAGACACCAGAGCCAAAACACATAGACTTAATGTACACAGAATATTCCATCCAACAGATAGGAAATACATATGCTTCTCAGCCAGTATGCTCTAAAATACATCCTAGGGCCACAAATAAGATTTTCTGCATAGAAAAGAACTAAGATCATTCCTTCCATCTTATCAGGTCTTAGACCAATGAAGTAGAAGTTAATAGCAAGAAACACAGCAGACCCTGACAGAAACATGGACACTGAGCAGTACAACCTTGGATAACCAGTGGGTCATTAAAGAAATGGAAAAATCCTTAGATCAGATAAAATGAAAACAGCTCACTAGAACCATGCGGATATGTGGCTAGGCAGTTCTAAATAGTGATGAGTGATTACATTAAAAAGTCAGAATGTGCTGGGCAGTGGTGGCGCATACCTTTAATCCCAGCACTCAGGAGGCAGAAGCAGATGGATCTCTGAGTTCAAAGCCAGCCTGTTCTACAAAGCTAGTTCGAGGACAGCCAGGGCTACACAGAGAAACCCTGTCTTGGGGGTGGGGGGAAGGTCGGAAAGGGGCTGGGGAGATGACAAAGTTTACCATGCAAGCATGAAGACCTGAGTTCAGATCGCCAACACCTGCATTAAAAAAAAAAAGAGGCCAAGTGCCATGATTCACATCTGGGGTAGCAGAGAGGAAGGTCTCTGATGCTCATTGGCCAATACAGCCAAACTGGTAAGTTCCAGTTTGAGAGAGACCTTGTCTCAAGAACTAAGGTGAAGAACAGCAGAGCCTCTGTCAGCCTCTGGCCTAACATACACACACACACACACACACACACACACACTTGCACATGTAACAATAGGTACATATACCCAGATATAAGTATTTTACAAAACAGCTCAAATAAATAACCTAATGATGGCATCTCAAAGTCTTAAACAATCCAATCCATAAGCAGAAGATGGCAAAAAAGCGATAGGGCAGAAATTATGGAAATGTAAACTACAGGAACAATGAGTAGGATAGATTAAAGACTTGACTCTCTGAAAAAATAAGATTGACCAAAGAGAACGAAGACCAAAATTAATAAAATTAGAAACTGAAAGGTGTTTCTAACAATTCCAATGAAATCCAGAGGTTTATGAGGGATATTTTGAAAACATTTTAAAAATCTGGGATATCTAGAAGAAGTAAGTTCCTAGACATATGATCTACCAAAATTAAACCAAATGGACAGGCTGGCAAGTGGTTCACCTTAGGACCTGAGTTTGATCCCCAGGACCCCTATAGTGGGTGGAAAGAACTGACTCTTACAGGTCATCCTCTGACCTCCACCACACATGCACCATGGCATGTGTCACATGAGACACACACACACACACACACACACACAGCTACCAAATATAACTTTTTTTTTTTTTTTTTGGTTTTTCGAGACAGGGTTTCCCTGTGTAGCTTTGCGCCTTTCCTGGAACTCACTTGGTAGCCCAGGCTGGCCTTGAACTCACAGAGATCCGCCTGGCTCTGCCTCCCGAGTGCTGGGGTTTAAGGTGTGCGCCACCACCGCCCGGCTTCCAAATATAACTTTAAATCAGGAGAGAATAAATAACTCAAATAGGAAGCAACCACCACTTGGGTGAAGAGACAGCCTCCAGGGTGGGGAGACATCACTGCCAACTGATCCCAGGACAGGAAGAACATCTATAACATATATAAAGATCTGCAAAAGTTAAGTGCTGTAAAAGAAACTAGTCAAATAAGCTAATGAAGCATATCAGTTGCTTTACTCATTGCTTCAGCAAAACCCGTGACCAGAGCAACTTACCGGGTTTACTCAGGCTGACAGGCCTTTGTCTGCTTTCTGTCACTGTGCTAAACACTGACCAAAACTAACCAGGGCAGGGAAGGATTTATTTCATCTCATCTTATAGTCCATCATGAAGGGAGTCAGGGCAGGAACAGAGCAGAGACAGAAAGGCATGCTGCCCACTGGCTTGCTTTTCACACTGTCCACATTCAGGAAGAAGAGAGAGATGGATGAATGATTGTGTTTAGCTTGCTCTCTCCTTTTTACTCAGTCCAGGAGCCCAGCCCAGAAAAATGTTGCTGCTAATATTAGGGTGGGTCTTCCTACCTTGTTAATCTAATATAGATAATCCCTCACAAACACAAATAGACTTGACTCCTAAGAGATTGAGATTCGGGACTGGAGAGATGGCTCAGAGGTTAAGAGCACTGGCTGCTCTTCCAGAGGTCCTGAGTTGAATTCCTAGAAACCACATGGTGGCTCATAATCATCTGTAATAAGATCTGGTGCCCTCTTCTATATACATAATAAATAAATAAATCTTTTAAAAATTTGTTAAGAGATTGAGATTCCATCAAGTTTACAATATTAGCCATGAACTGAAGAAACTGTTCTCAAAAGAAGGAATACAACAGCCAATAAATACTTGGACATCCTTAGGTACCAGGGAAATGCAAACCTGCATCAAGATTCATTTCACCCTAGTCAGAGTAGCTACCAAGAAAATGAATACAAGCCGGGCGGTGGTGGTGCACACCTTTAATCCCAGCACTCAGGAGGCAGAGCCAGGTGGATCTCTGTGAGTTCGAGGCCATCCTGATCTACAAAGCGAGATCCAGGACAGGCACCGAACTACACAGAGAAACCCTGCCTCGAAAAACAAAAAAAAAAAAAAAAAAAAAAAAGAAAAGAAAAAGGAAAAGAAAATGAATACAATCACACAGTAAAGGCAGGTGGATCTGTGAGTTCAAGGCCAGCCTGGCCTACATAGGGAGTTCCAAGAAGCTAGAGCTATGTAGAGAGATCCTGTCTCAACAAAACAAAACTAAACTAAACAAAACACCCTAAGGAGGTGATATTTAACCTGATTATGTGGTATCTTAATATCTAATAGTTCTGTGAGTTTGGATTGGAATGCATGATTGTCATACAAAAGAAAAATACAATCGTTCTAATTGAATACTAATTTTAAACTGTATTGTGAAGTGGCCTGGTAGTATTTTCTTTTTCTTTCTGGAGCTGAGGACCGAACCCAGGGCCTTGTGCTTGCTAGGCAAGCGCTCTACCACTGAGCTAAATCCCCAACCCTGCCTGGTAGTATTTTTTCACATCTTATTATTAGTTTGTGCATGCGCATGTTTTGGGTCAGCTCTTTTTGCACCATGTTGGTCCTGGGGGTTGAACTCGGGTCACCAGGCATTACCACTGAGCATCTCACTAGTTCCTGTCTTAGGATATTGAGAGACTTTTTTTGTTTTCTAAAAAATTAATTTATTTTTATTTTCCGTGTCCATGTGTTTTGTCTGTCTGTATGTATGTGCATTGTATGTGTGCCTAGTTCCTGTCAGAGGTCAGAAGAAGGTATCAGATCCCCTGCAACTGGAGTTACAGATGGCCGTGAGCCACCATGTAGGTGCTGGGACTCAACCTGAGTCCTCAGCAAGAGCAACAAGTGCCCTAAACTGCTGAGCCATCTCTCCAGCCTTTTTTCCTCTTCTTCCTCCTCCTCCTCTTTTTGTGGTGGCTGTTATTTTGAGACAGGGTCCCATGGATCCGGGGTAGCCTCAAATCCACTGTGTAGCAGAGGAGGCTGGAGGCTGGTCTTAAACTTCTGATCTTTCTGCCTCCACCTCCCTCCCACTTACTGGAATCACAGGCATGTGCCCCACAGCTGACTTTGTTCATTTGTTTGTGGCAGGATCTCTGTAACCTAGGCTCTCCTGGAACTTGCTGTGTGTCCCAAATCTCAGGGTGTGTGCGTGCGATCTTTCTGAATGCAAATACTCAAGAGTTTCCAAAAGAACATGATGATAGAGGGAAGTGACCCTGATGTTCAGGATGTGTGTGTGTGTGTGTGTGTGTGTGTGTGTGTGTTCTTTCTGAATGTAAATACTCAACGTTTTTGTTTTGTTTTGTTTTTTCTCAGTTTTTTCAAGACAGGGTTTCTCTGTGTAGCTTTGGAGCCTGTCCTGGATCTCGCTCTGTAGACCAGGCTGGACTCGAACTCACAGAGATTCTCCTCCTGGCTCTGCCTCCCGAGTGCTGGGGTTAAAGGAGTGTACCACCACCGCCCAGTTTACTCAACAGTTTTTCAAAGAACATGGTGATAGAGGGGAGAGGCATTGGTGCTCAGGGTTGCTCTCACCCTAGACCATCCCTCAGAGGCCACTGAGAGCCCTGAATATTGACCTGGAGGAGGGGAAAATTCAGATACAGCCTCACTAAATGAGGCAAACCTTGTAAACTACCCTATACTTTGAGTTAGGGACCTTCCATGCTAGTCATTTATTTTACTTTATTTTATTTTTTATTAATTTACTTTATTTTATTTTACAATATAATTCAACTTTACATATCAGCCATAGATTCCCCCGTTCTCCCTCCTCCCGTCCCACCCCCCTCCCCCCCATGCTAGTCATTTAAACTGAACCCACAAGAGTATCATCCAAGGGCCTAAGGATCTAAAGAGCTGATCTTCAAATAAAGGCGTTCCTGGATTGCTTGAGCGCAGACATCTATCTAAAGCAGCTACAGAAGGAAAACAGCATCGTGCTGGGTTTACATTGTCTCTATGAATGTTTTTTTCAAGTGCCGACTACAGTGCCAGTTTAAGGTACATACATAGGTCATTACATGACCTAAGAGAAAGACATGAGCTAGGCCCAGTAGGAAAAACATTAGAGAGGGAGCCATGGGATCCAGATACCAAATGTCAGAAGATAAAACCACTGTGCAACACACGCCTAGTAGGAAGAGAGAGCTGAAAAACTGTGGCAAGTGTATGAGCTGCACTGTGTGGGCCATCCTGACTTACACATTGAGTCTTAACCCTCAATAACTCAGAATGTGACTAGTACTTGCAGAGAAATGAACCAGCTGGCCATCCGTGATCACAAAAATACAATATCCAAGGAAAAATCAGTGGGCAGGTTTAAAGGCTGACTAAACACAGTTGAAGACGAGATAAGCTCACGGAAAGACTACAGAAGGCAACAGTCTCAGCTAACATCTCATCTAGAGGTAGGAAGTATCACAGAAGTATCATTTGTGCTGAAACAAAGAGACCCTAATGACTCTACCAGAAAACCCTTAGAACTGATAACCAGTTCATCTAAGTAGCAGGGTACAAAATCAACCAGCACTCAGCAGTAGCTTTCATGTATACAAATAAATGAAAGTGTGCGGAGAAAGATCGGGAAAGCATCTCCGCTAGCCACGGCTTAAAGAAAATAACCGAAGAAGAAACCTAACCGAAGAACTGGAAGACTTGTACAATAAAAACTTTAAAACATAAGAGATGAAATGAAGACACTAGATTTCCCTGTGCTCATGGATTGGAAATATCAAAAGTATGAAAATGGGTATCCTATCAAAAGCAATCAGCAGATTCATTACAATCCCCATCAAAATCCCAGAGCCGTTCTTTGCAGAAACAGAAACAAAACAAAACAAAACAAAAAAAACAAAAAAAAAAATCAAGGATAAGAATTCTTGTGGAGAAGGTGGGGATGCAGTTCAGTTGGTAACCTACTTATCTAGCATGCACAAAACCCCGAGTCTGGCCCCTCGTCCCTAGCACTACAGGAAACAGGTATAGTAATGCATACCCGAAACCCCAGCGCTCGGGAGGTGGAGACAGGGTAATCACAAGTTTTTGGACTCTCTCTCAAAATAAAATTTTGCTGAGCTAAAGGAATGCCTCAGGGGTTAAGAGCACAGGCTGCTGCTTCCAGATGACCCAAGTTCATTTCCCAGCATCCACGTCAACTGGTTCACAAGCACCTATAACTCCAGCTCCAGGGGTTCTAGCACCCTGTCCTCCCTCTTCCAGACTCTGTGGATAGCTGCACTCACATGGCATGCATCCATACAAACACATACACATAAATACAAATAAAAACTTCTTAAAAAATTTGCCGGGCACTCAGGGCAGAGGAGACAACTCTGTGAGTTTGAGGCCAACCTGGTCTACAGTATAGGTTCCAGGCTAGACAGGGCCACAGAGTGGGACCCTATCTCAGAATAACAAAGTTTCCAAGCAAAAACAGGATTCACTCTGCCTAACAAGTGGAGGATGCAGGAATTTCCCATCTTAAGAAGGAAGAACCACGCAGCTCTCACGAGCGTGCTTCAGTATTTCCCAAACTTCAACATGCTGTCACCGACATGGAGGTCTTGTCAAGCTCTTGTCACGCTTGACAGGAGGCCTGGGGAGATGGTGAGCAGCCAGCAGGGCCACGTGACACAATGAAGGAGTCTGAGGTGCTGTGGGGTGCTCTGGTATCGAGTGGCTTTATTCCTTGGTCAGGGTGAGGATGGCGACGGATGCAGCCAGCAAACACTGGAGTTCTTTTCTAACTTTTTATTTCTTATTTTTCTTTCATTAGCAAACATACAAAGAGAGGGTTAGAGGGGCCCCGTCAGGGGATGGCGCTTCCCAGGGTCGTAGCTTTCCTTGCCCATGAACTTGTTCTAAGAGACGTTAAAGCAAATCCAGCCATTGCTTCAGCTGCACCTCTACCAGATAAGGATCAAAAAATTAAAAAAAAAAATAGCCTACACCCAGTGTCATCGTCACACAAAGTAACAGTATTATGTAGCACAAAAATAATAACTTCTTGAAATTGTCTCACGGCCATCTGTCATATCCTTGTTTTTCAAGGTTCTTCTCAGCCTGTAACTTCCTGGTCTGCTCCCCCAGGGCCTGGGACTTTAGGAACCGAATGCATAGGTATGGTCCTTAAATGTGTAACTTGCCAATTTCACTTCTGTGATTCTGTTTACTCAAACACAATGACAATAGCTGTAGAACAATCCCCTTGTATCTCAGCTCCTCTTCCCCAGTCTCTGCCGGATCCCTCAACCTTGAGATCAGAACAGTAATCAAGAGACTGGACACAAAGCCTCAGGCCTTGACGTAGACATCTGAATGAGGTCACTTAAGGAGATGCTTAGGAGATCACGTTCCTTCAACTTTTAGCTTGAAACTCCTTCAGTTTCTCCCACACACTTCCTTCCCACCCACAGGACCTCACGGTTTTAATCACTGTGTAAATTGGTTGTGTAATTCATTAAGGTGTGTGACCCTCTGCCCTTCCAGTCCCCAGGACTGATAAGAATGGGACTTCCTTTAATGGAGGAACAAATAATACCAGCCTCCTTCTAGGTCCAGTCCTTGCATGGAGCCCTCTTCTCCCACAGCCTGCCCCTGACAACCACAAGATGTAGCCAGTACTTTCTGCCTCCCCATTCCCCTACCAGCTTTTGAGCCTCCTAGCCCTCAGACTCTTAAGAGGGGACACAAAGCTTCCTGCCGGCTTCACAACCAAATGCTGCTGAGTACCAGGCCTGGGGAGGGGACATCTGTGTCACACTTGGTTCATAGGTTTCAAACTCTGTGTTAGTCAGGCTGCGTGTGACAGGATTCAAGTCGGAATCATTAAGCACAAAGGGGGGGCACTGATGGGAAGGATGTGGGTGTCTCCTCCAGGGATCTGGACTCCGGAAAGGCAGGAGGTGGATGAGACTTCCTTTCTGGTCTTGCCTCTCCCCCACCCTCTTCTGGTAGGCTCCTTCTGCCCTCTAGAGATCACTCAGATAGTCTGGATGTAGGCCTCAAGGAGGTACCCCTAGTATGAATTACACACTGCAAAGGAACTGTGTGAATTCTGATGCCTGGGTCCACCAGACCAACTAAGTCTTTGTGTCTGGGTGGAGGCTGGGCATTCCCTTCTAAGAGACTCCAATGTGCACCTAAGGCCAAGAACCACCTGGTGGCTTCAGGCACCCAGAGAGGACACTTCTGCACTTCTCACCGCTCAAGGCTTCCCTCGGGAAACCTGTTTAGGATCAGAGGCTTCCACGGGAGTTGACGGCTCCCAACCATCAGAAGATTCATCGGTCAGCAATTTAGAGGTATGTCATGATCTGACCATAGCAGCTGTCCGTCACCTGCTTCCCTCCGCCCATGCCACTGTCGGCCGCAGGCTTTTGATCTTTGCACCTCAAGACTGCACAGTCTTGAACAAGAAGCTACGAAGGCTCTGGGGATTCAGGAACTTGGTGGGAGATATGGTCACAGACCAGAAGTGGAAGAAGCCGGCGGGGGCTCGTTGCCTAGCTAGGAAGGCATATGGGGAACAAGAGGATAGTGGTGGATGCCTCTTCCCAGGAGAGGGACAGACCTGGAGGCCAGGGAGAGGCTTGAGTGGCAGAAGCCTGAGGGTGAAGGCAGGGGCCAGCACACTCTGGATCGGCACTGAGGATGAAGGATGCTGCTGATTTTGGTTTCCCTCCGTTCCTCAAGGACTTTACCTCTTCTAGAAGGTCAGACCCAGACTTCAAGACCCAAAGCCCGTGTCGCCTGGCTTCACTTGAGGACAAGGAAGCTCTGACAATCACTGTAGGATTAGGGTGAGAGCTGAGGCTGAGGGCTCTGGAGTGGGTGCAGCACAGTCCTGAGGTGATGTCCCTCCTTCCTCACCGAGGGAGCTCCTACAGTGTCCCCTCACTTGGCTGTGACCCGGTCCCTAGTTGGACCTTACAGAGACTGTTCTTTTCCTCAGGAGGGCTCCCAGGGAGGGCCTAGAACATTCTACCTATGGGATGGTCTCCATGTCAGGGGCTCCCTTACCCTGAGGTCCTGCACCCTTACTAGGCCAGGCTTTAGGTGGTCTCTAGGAGTAGCTGTGTTTTCTCCTCATGGAAGTCCTGGTCCAGACTCCAAGGTGGGGCAGGCAGAGATACAAAGCAGGAAGCCCAGGGCTTCCTGCTTGCTCTGCCTATGTCCTGGAACCCACCTCAACAACCTTAGGAGCTGGCTCTGACCTCTCTAGTCCAGGCCCCACCCAAGACGCGAGGGAATAGATAGGATGACATCACACTTGGGGCTGAATGTTCACTTCTCTTTCCAAAAAATACCAAACACACCATCTAGATGTAGTAGTGGGGAGGGCCTGGCTGGGAACCCGGACTTTACACACCCAGGGGGCCCTTGATGGAGGCGGGCAATTTAACAACAGGTCTGCAAGTCAAAAGAGAAAAAGCTGGTTAGTGGGATGAGCGAAGGTGATGGAGACAGGGGCTGTGGAGTCGGGCCCAGGCACAAGATTCTTACGGTAGCCCTGCCTAGTGTCCATTCCTGGGGACGAGAGTGAGACAGTCTGACCTCGCGACCTGAATGAGCACCCAAACAATGTTGGGCAACTAACTGCTAGAGCATGAGGCCTGCTCTTACAGACAGGAGACTCATGCTTCCAGGTCTCTCTGAAGCTCAGTGTCCTTGTGTGTGAGGTGGAGACAGTCCTTAGCCTAGAGAATTCTCTCTATATGGTTGATGTGAGGAGCTGCTGGATGGAGTATGAAGGGCTCTCTGGATCAAAGTGTGATGAGCTGAGATCCTTCTGTTGCTCTGGGATCTTCAGGGCCCAGCATATGGTAGGCAGGTGGCCCCTTCAGTAAGTAAGTACACAGGTGAAGTTTTTTCAGGTTTTAGGTGGAACTCTTGCCCCACATTGGGCACCAGCCGGTGGCTAAGCTAGTGTGTAAGACCCTGTGTATTCATTCTGTAGACAGAACCGACTGGGTCTTACTGGATGGCATGTGTTGGCTGGGTCTTGCTTCTGATCTCTTTGAGCATCTGAGTCTGTGACTCAGAGCCCGTGTTGAGGACCGGATGCTTGGAACTCCAGACTGAGTTCAAGGGGTCTGTACCCTACCTACCCTTGCCTAGGGTATCATGTAGGCTGGCTGGAGTTCTAGGCAAGAGGGTGGCTAGGCAGATGGGCTGGGCAGGGCAGGCAGACTCAGACGTACTCTCGGGCAGCAGTTGAGGGTCCAGAGCGATAGGGCTGTGGGATGCTGTTGGCTCTCTCAGGCTCTGGGCATGTGCAGCAAAGAAAGGAGCCCCCCAGCATGGCCAGGCCAGCAGAGGCCCAGCCGACAAACAGAGCTGGGCCAAATTCATACCTGTAAAATGTAGGGAAGACTCTATCAGGCTGCAAAACCCAGCCCTGCCTGGCTCCAACCCTCTTGGGGATCCTGTGCCCCACAACCAGCACCTGGCAGACAGAAGATAGCACACAAGGGATTCACAGGCCTCCTCCTTCTTTCCAAATAAACTAGGGTGAGTGCTCACTCTGCCTCCCTCCCTACTAGCACGTCCACACCACACAGCTTGAGTCTGGGTGGGCAGTTTGGGATCATTGCTGCATCTGGCTGCTAGAGAGATGGATATAGAGATCCAGATGGATGCGGGCAAACAATCTGCTGTCTCCTTTCCCAGTCATGGTCTGGTCTATAGACCAGAGTCCAGCCAGGGTGGCTCCTCACTGCCCTCTGGAGATTGCTGTTTTTCTGCCTGGCCCTTTGGGCTCTCCACATCCAGCCTGGCTCTTCCAAGGTTTTCTCTGTGCCTTGGTACCTGTCTTCCCCTCCTAGAACACCTTCCCAGCTCCTTCTCTACCTTCAGGGCCCACTCATATGGAACCTCCTGACTGGGGGACATGCCTTGTTCCCCTTCACCCCTCTACATGCTCACCTCACCCCTCATCACCCCCCACCAGAAGGATACTTTGATCTGCACTTGGAGGGCAGATAGGCTTAACTGTGTTCTTAGGACCCAGCCCAGGCAGCTCCAGGGGTCCTGAGGGGATGGTCCTAGTCCCAGCTTGACTCCTTGGTTAGACCTTGCGTGGCAGATCTTTGGGCTGTAGCTGCCCACCCAGAGCACAACTCTCTTGTCTGAATTCTCCTTCTCTGTCTTCTCCATGGAGCCTTCCCATAGAGGCAGCCCAAGCATCCCTCTCATCCTCCTCCACCCCAGAGTCAGCAGGCTGTCTGGACTGGGAACTATCATTCTTTGCTCTTGGCTAGGCTGAGAGGAAGGGAAGAACCAAGTATACTCAGGCCTCTTGGAAAGCCCCTGACCCCCTCCCCCCAATGCCTTTAACACTACAAATTCTGACCAAAGTAGCTCCCAAGTATATGGCCTGCTTCCTGCTGCTACCTCCCTCACTCAGAGCGCCCTCTGCTGGACACAAAGGTAACAC
>CABHPH010134959.1:0-54120 GCA_902168325.1 Peromyscus nudipes | reverse complement strand
TAAATTAATCCATTTCTATAAATCTATACCTTGCCCCGTGGCTCGTGCTTACTGGCATCTTCACATGCTGCTTGTCATGGTGGTGGCTGCCAGTATTTCTCTGACTCAGCCTTCCACTTCCCAGAATTCTCCTCTCTCCTTGTCCCATCTGTACTTCCTGCCTGGCCACTGGCCAATCAGTGTTTTATTTATACAGAACGATATCCACAGCAAACCTCAGAGATACTGCTTGCTCAGGCATGTTTCACTATCATGTCTAACGTCTCAGTGACTTGCTGAACTTGCTGGTGTGCTGTTACAATGTGGGCCTGGTGGTCCACAGTAATAGCTCCCTTCCTGGTGGTGACTCAGGGACTTGGGATGTCAACATACCAAAATTTCACATACTTGAGCATTTTTCTTCCAACAAAGGGACTAAATAGAGCATGTGGGGAACAAAGGTGGATAAGTTTCACACACTGTTAGTCACAGTGACCTGAAAGTGTCCTTTCCTACCTAAAGTCCATAAGCAAAAATTACTAACATGAACCCATTTCAATGCCTTGGGGTACAGTCATAGACATTGAGATCTGATGTTAATTTTGAGATGGTTGATGATTACTTCAGGATGATTAATATTACGGTTAAAATTGAAATGTGTTGCCAACTGACTCTATTAATCCCAAAGATTCAAGGAAAGACTGCTAACCCAAATCATCATGGCCAAATCGAATTTAAAGCAAGCTTTTTTTATTCATGTACATGGGCTGCCTCCCTTAAGGCAGGGTCCAAGAGGTCAGCATTGGACATGGGCAAGATAAGGGTTTTTATGACTCAGGGGTAGGGGTTTCCAAATGGGAGATTTGGTGGGCAAATAGGTGGGGTTACAGAAGCAGAACATAACAAATTGGTTATAACAGACTCTCGTGAAACAAAGTCGTTGTTGCAAGGTGGTCATAACAAGATAGTCATGACAAGGTGGTCATAACAGCAGGTGGTAATAACAAGGTATTCATAAGAACAGGTCATCATAACAACCTTTTAAAGAAAAGGCATGGTTGTCTTTCCTTAGGACAGGCAGTCTAGAACCATTGGTAATTAAGGTTGCAGGTGGGGTGTTTTAATTTGGGTTTCTATTGCTGTGAAGAGACATCATGGTCATGGCAACTCTTAAAAAGATTTAATTCTTTATAATTCTTATTTAATTGGGGTGACAGGTTTCGGTTTCAGAGGTTTAATCCATTATCATCATGGCATGGAGCATGGTAGCTGAGAGTATTGCAGGCAGACACGGGTATGCCTTGAACATATATGAGACCTCAAAGTCTACCTCCACAATGACATACTTCCTCCAAAAAGGCCATACATGCCTACTTCAACAAAGCCACACTTCTAAATAGTGTCACTCTCTTTGGGGTCCATTTTCTTTCAAACCACCACATGGGGGCATTGCACAATCCTTGAGAAACAGAGATTTAATCACAAACAGAAACAAACTTAGTGTGTTTTTACGATGAGCTGGCTTTCAAGCCCAAGAGGGAGGAGGTTGGTTCATCACTTCCTGTGTTTGAACACTTAGTAGTCATCACATGCTGGCATTGTTTAGGAACTTAGGTGTAGCTTCATTCTGAGAAAAGCACCTGCTTCCATTCATCTGTCGGCCTCCTGACCTATCCAGATGTGAGCCAGCTCCTGCCATGACACATCCTCCTTCCTGACTGACTACATCCTCTTAGACCTTAAGCCAAACTAAGAACTTCCTCCTCAAGTGGATTTTTTTTTTTTTGATAGCATATCACAGTGGTGAGAAAGGCATCTAATCCAGTTGGTTTTCTTCACTCCCTGTTCTGTCAGGGACATTGTTGTTTGGATTACTCAATGGAAGGGAGCAGGCATAGTCCTGGAGAGAGGCCAGAAGACTGACCAGATTGTCCTTCTTGACTCTGGCCATAGTGGGCAGGCATGGGCGGGGCTAGGAGCTTGGGGAAGAAAAGAGCAGCAGGGGGCAAAGGTGGCAGTTAACTGCCATTGAGATGATGATGAACAGTGTGGTCACCATACCTGTGCTCTTTCATATTAGCTGTAATGTGGAAACACTCTGTACTGGGGTCTGAGCTCACAACTGCAAGGCTTTTCCACACTTAAGGGGATGAAGGCATGGAAGGGCTCCTAACAGGAAGCTAACTCCTGGGAAAGCTATTAGCCCCAGCATTTGCAATTCATGGGACACTGCTTGCCTTAAGGGGCATCATTGGCGGAGACCTGTTTGGTTTAAAATGTAACTCTCACCCTGAGCAAGCTGAGCATTCAGATCTCAGCTGGGTTTCTCTTGAATTTATTAACTTACAAATGGAAATACACTTACTTAGTTGGCTATCTCTCAGCAACCTCTTAACTTGCTTTTTCCAGAAGTGGTACTGCTCTCCCCAGGCTCCTAACTCAGAGTCCCCTGACTTCTGTTCCCTTTGGCTCTCAGTCTCCCATCTGTTTACCAAGCCCTTCAGGTGAAGTTTCACTTTCCCAGCAGGCTTTGTTTGAGTCCTTCCTCTCCCTTAACTCCAAGACTTTAATCACAGGTGCTTAACTGCTCTAAAAGTACACTCTCTTCCTCCTTCTATCAACTGCTAAATGTAATAACGTATTTTGCACACTTTTATAGAGTTAGCTTCCTCTGTAAGCAGATTGTGGCTCCTTTACTTTTCTTCCCCAGTTTTACAGTGGTAGATTCAGGATCACCCTGGGGGCTGGCTGGCTGGTGGAGTCAGTCAGTTCCATCTCTCTCAATATAACTAAAGTTTTTCCTGTAAGAGTTTCGAAGTTAAATATAAAGCATAAAATGGGTTAGGAGTCCAGAAAATTCATAAGTAACGTAAAATAGTGCTGGTTTTCCCGGTGAATTGTAGGCTGCTCTGGAGTGCTTATATTTGTCTGCACTTTCTCTGCACTTTCTCAGTGCCGTCTAAATGAATTGTCTGATCCTCATCTCCAATGTAAACCCTTTCATTAAAACTCAGACTTCCCAAGGGTTCTTATTATATTCTTCTACATCTTCATTTCTGTTTTCAATGAGCAGACATAGGGTCCATCAACTGAATGGATGTTTTTATTTAACAGCGTGGCTATCAAGTATGCACTTGTCTCACTTGGATCCATTTTATGTCCCGTCAAACACAGGTTAGTCTAAACTAAAGATGGAAGATTACGTGATGAAATACCCCAGATAAGCATTATTACGTGATAGACTATGAAAAAGTCTCCCCTTTACACAAGAATATAAGAAAACATCCAAACATCAAGTCCCAGTAGGTGTGTCTGTGTTTGCAGGTTCTGTCCACTTCCACACAGGGAATCCAGGGAGAAAATATTTTATGGTCGATGACTAGTCTCAGGGCTGCTGAGCTACAAGGTTGTCAACATAATGACAGGGTGGGAGAATGAAAGGTAAGTTGTTACCTGTGATAAGCTGCCTTAACAGGATTCCCCACTATTGCAGCCCTCCTGCCCACAACAGTCAAGTTTGAGATCGTGTGATTACAGTGTACACCTGCAAGCCCCATTGTGCTGCTCAATCTGTGTATCCCACTGTAGGTCAAGGCCGTTAATCACCAGAAGGCCTCAGGGTAGCCATGTAGAAGCTTATTTATGGGCAAATCAAGAGTCTGAGATCCTGAACCGTGCCTGATGGGCTCCGCTAATATGCTACTTGTGGCTAATTTCTGAGCTGCTGGACCCACAGGTGTTTGCCCTCTCCCGTAAATCAGGCCCCCTGCCTCCCCTCGTGGTCCCACCATGCATATAGATGGCCTGCTTAAATGACAGGCAGGAAATGATGGATGACGCCCTAAATCACCTCAGTGCTTACTCACCTGGGTCTCCTCTGGAACCAGTACTGCGACATTCCCACTGCCCTGATCAGTTCAGATGTTATTATAACCCAAGTTCTCTGTGCCACTGCATGCAACCTTCCTGAGGTACAAAGTGTACCATTCCCATCTTGATGTGTTTTACTTGTAGAGTGCACCCTTTGCATAAGAGAGCACCATTAAAACCTTCGCCACAGCCGGCAGAGCAACCAAGCAGAACAGAATCACAATGACCTAACAGGCGAAAGAAAACTCTCTCAGGGAGTTTAGCTTCCATTTAGTCTTAATTTATTTTTTTATAATTAAAGATGTTAATTAAATGGACCACAAACCAAACAATCCAAACACCTAAATATTACGGGCAGGAAATACTTGGTTTGCATGCAGTTGATCCTCCAGAGTGGTTCTTTGTTTTAAATCAATGTATAGGTCATTATGAAACCCAGCAACTAGGGAAATAGATATATATCTCCCAATACGTTTACAATATATAACTTGGCTTCAAAGAGAGGATGGTGTACTGTTTGGAAACTTCTTATCCAAGGAGGAACTGTTTGTAGAAAATATTAATAAAAAAAATACACTAATGTTTGATAAGTAGCCTAATATGTGAAAAATATGCTGGAAAACAAAAACCTGGCTCTTTAAAACAGGTTCATATAGGTTTGATTTGATAGAGGTGCTGGACAAGACTGGCAGATGACATGTGTGATACACTTACATACATGTAGACATACCACAATACACATAAAATAAACATAAGTCTTTCGAAGAAGAAAAGAAAGGATGACTGGATATCACCAATAAACAGATATAAAATCTCAATAAATTTCAAGTATAAGAAAAATAACCAGCATGAAAGAAAACCACAGTCAAACTACACTGTAACCAGTGTGCACAAACATACCAGTCAAACAAATGTCAAATGAGAGACACAGCCACATCATGTACTGCAGACTGGCTCCCTGCAATGAACTCAGCCTCTTCTGAGTATGGAGAAGAACACAAAATCTTCAGTGCAGAGTACAAGTAAACCATCTTTCAGAAGCTCCGGTAAAACGTACACTTCCCTGTACACAGACTGAAGGAACCCAACACGAGGATTTCTCCACCAGGGACAGTGTTAGAGAAGGCTTCCAGAGAGCAGGAACACCAAACCAGAAAGATCTGCTTACATGCATTGGACAGAGAAGAGCCACAGCTTCATATGTGTTTTCGTTTGTTTACGGACTATTTTATTTTTAACATGCTGCTAAACATTTTATTTATCTCATGTACGAGTGTGTATGTGCATATATGGGTGCCAGGGGGTGTGGCTTTAAAGGCCACAGGATAAAGATGGTTAAAACTGTATTATCAGTCTTTACATGGCATTTCTACAACAGTCTATCCAACAAGAAAAGAAACATAGTTTTCAAGAGCACAGGAAACATCTACCAATAGAGAATATTTTGACTCAAAATACATCTTAATAAAGCATAAAGAAGTTGAATTCAGTCAGTGCTTTCTTTTTCCACAATGTATCCAGTTTCCTGAAGGGTGGGCACCAAAGATTCATGTCTAAGAATCTACACAGGAGAAAGAAATCAGAAACCAGATTATTTTGAATCCAAAGGGGTGAAAGACACTCGGACTTTGAAGAAATGAACTAGTTCACTTGAGGGAGGGGTGGTTAAGTTTGTATCAAATATCTTAGGAAAGAGAAAATGTCACCAATAGATCTGCCTGCCCTGTGAAGACCTAAGGAGAACCAATGATTCAGACACACTCAGAAGGAACTAGTAGAGATTGGTGGACAAAATAAATGAGTTATTTGATAGGAAAGTAATAGAAGTTAACAAAAAATAAAATGTTTGGTTATTGAGAACACCCTTTAATTAATAAAGTTAAAATTTGTGATATCGTACATGGGTTAGGTGGTGTTATCATAGATTCTACAGAGAATAACTCTGCCCCTCCCCAAAGGCTGATGATTTTTAAGTAGAAGAACAAAATAACAGACTAATACTACTTTCTCCCCAAAATTTTCTAAGGCTGCACTCTCCAAAGTAATATAGCAGTGACCCTAGATGAATGCAGCAGTGTAAAGTAAACAGGCTAGACACAGGACAGCTGTGGTTTGACGAACGTGCAAGAACACATGGACACAGAAAGTACCATCTTCTCAAAATCCATGCAAATCATTAGATCAGCCATGGGCAAGACAGCACAAACAAAAAGAAAAAAAAGGCAAGACAAGTCTTGCTTTATGTATTAAAACTAACCAGAAATGAATCAAGGATGTAAATATAAACACAAAACTATAAGCATTATAAATATCGTCTCCAATTACATAGATATAACTTAGCAGACTCTTTTAGATCAATGTGTTGACTATGGTGCCTGGCCAGTGAGCTATGAGAGTCTGCCTGCCATGAGTTGACTCTCAGGGCCAGGGGTTCCACAACTATGCCACTGTTCAAGCCTTTATGCAGGTGTCAGGATCTGAAATCACTCTTCGTGCTTTTAAGGTAGACATTTGGCCCACTGAGCTGTCTTCCCAGGTCCAAGGCTCTAGATTCCTAACTCAAATCTATGTCTGCTTCCACTTTGGTAACTGGAGCTTCCTTTTCCCTGTCTTCCTCCACCTGCTTGCCCTCCGACTGAATCCATTCTGCCTCAGACTCCGTGTAGAGCCTTCCTGCTTCATGTAGATGTCACTGGCTGCTCTCCTCCATCTCTGTATTTGAGAGTGCTTTGGGGAATCCTTTTACCGGTGCCTGACTTCTTTTCTGCACACTGACTTGTGCGGTACGCAGAACAATACCTTCCATTAAAGAGCATCCCAATTATTTTAACTTATGAATACATTGTGTCAAATGGATTATTAGTCTACTTTTTATAACTCAACTAAATTACCTGAAACAAGATACCTTAAAAAGCAGCCAGACCGAATTATTTCACAGTCTTCAGAGATTCCCAGTTCCAGGTAGATGGCAGTAGGGGGCAACACATGGGGAAGGAAAGATCATGTGGCCAAACAGGAAACCAAGGAGGCTGGGAAGGCAAGGCTCAAAACGTCTAAATCACCATGAGGAAGGAACTAAGGGTGTCTCAGGAAAAATCCCTTCATTCCTGTGGTGCTTTGAAAGAAAATGGCTCCCAAAGGGAATGACACTATTAGGAGATGTGGCCTTGTTGGAGGAAGTGTGTCATTGCGGGGGCGAGCTTTGAGGTCTCTTGCTCAGGCTTCCCTCAGTGTGACAGTCAGTTGACTTCCTGTTGCCTGCAAGATGTAGAATTCTCAGCTACCAGCACCATGTCTGCCTCTGTGCTGCTGCCATGTCTTCTCATCATGATGAAAATGGACTGAACCTCTGAAACTATAAGCGAGCCACCCCAACTAAATGTTTTCTTTACAAGAGTTGCTATGGTCATGGCATCTCTTCACAGCAATGAAAACCCAAACTAAGACAATTCCCTTCAAAGCCAGCATTCTTCATGTGCTAAGGGCCTCACCTCTAACGGGTCCTCCTACTTCTCTCTGCCACACTGAGCACCACGTAACCAATATACGAGGTATTAGTAATACCATCACCAAAACCCAACCCATAGTATGCCTTCATAAGACACAAGGGAACCTTATGACCTTGAGAATCATTAAAAG
The DNA here is from genome assembly GCA_902168325.1 of Peromyscus nudipes. Lineage (NCBI taxonomy): Eukaryota > Metazoa > Chordata > Mammalia > Rodentia > Cricetidae > Peromyscus > Peromyscus nudipes. Next base: position 46,632 of record CABHPH010134959.1, on the reverse strand, counting down.
TGAAAGAGGTAACAGAGGACAGGTCCAGGCCAGTGTACTGTGGAAGGACTGGCTCTCCTGCCTTGGCTGTGGAGATGGAGGTGCCAAGAGCAAAGGGAAGAAGCAGACTTGGAAGCCTGAGAAGCACCGTGAGCCTTTGCTCCAGAGCCCCAGCCCTGCTCAAGCCTTGGCGCAGGTATCTGAAACCTGCAATAGCTGACTGTCTCCCTGCTAGAAGGGTACCAGACTGTTGTAGTCACAGCCAAAGTCTCATAGGCATGGAGGGCACACAGTGATCCCTAGACCATGAGTTGTCTGCTTGTGTACCTCCTGCTGTGGAAGACGTAAGATTGCCAGAGGTCTCTGGCCCTGTGTATCCTATCAACACAATAACCAGATCCAAGGCACTTGCCAGTGGTGAATCTAGATGTAGAACAAGAGTAGCACTAGAGAGGTTAGAATTTCTTGTAAATGGCACTTTGCCTGTCTGTAGCGTTGTTGTTGGTGTTGTTTTGGTTTAGGTTTTTTGTTTTTGTTTTTGTTTTTTGTCTTTTTCAGACAGTCTCTTACTTTGTAGTTCAAACTGGCCTGGAACTCACAGCCATCCTCCTGCCACAGCCTTTCAGATGTGAGCCAATGTACCCAGCTGACAATGTATTGCAAAAAGTTAAAAATGTGAATGGCCTAGACTGGAGCATGTAATGACCCCAGGAGATGTTAGCTTACAGCATGTGTGTATGGAGTTGGGAGCTTGTGTGGCTCCTGTCGTCACTGAGAAGCAGCATTAACACCAGAGAATGAGGTTCACTGTGCCCTGACACACAGCAGGGAATGCTTCTGTACTACCCAGATCTGGTGCAGCAAGGCAGAACTCCCAACACCTCGATGAATAACCGGAACCAAGGACAGACTTGGTAGAATGGTGGTGTGATCTGGAACCAGGAGAACACTTTTTAGACTGGACTTGAGGGCAGACAAGAAAAATGAAATGAGTGTCAGACAAATAATGAAAGTTAATTGAAAACAAAGGGAGAGGAGACAGAGTGACCAGACACGCATGAGAAGGTGTGCCTTACACCAGTGTGTCAAGAGAAGCCTCGTGAGACATCTGTCAGCTCCCACCTGGACGGGCTCTGTGATGATGTCTATATGTTTCCACTACAGTGACTGTAGATTTCTTTAGGCAAACAATGATGAAAAAGTCACTTGACAATTCCAAAGAGAAAAATGTGCAAGGCTAGTGAGGAAAGGCTCGTAAGAGTTATTGTCAGGCTACGTGGGATCTAAGAGGCAGAGGCGTTTCCGGGCTTGCAGAAAGCATATTGCAGACAGAGAGGGTGCTTCCCGTGTGGGAATTAAAAGGGCACTGGCTAAATCTGTCAGAAGGCACTTTCAAGATGTAGTGCTGAGGAATTATATCAGAAAGGTCACTCAGAGAAATACGAGTGTCACCAAGTCAAGTACACCTAAGGAAGATGAGATGATAGGGGAAGGTGTCTTCCCAGAGCTGAAATGATGGATTGCGGAAGTGGGCGAAGCACACCGCAGGTATAAAGGAGAATCACGGTGGAGGGGGGAAATAAAATAGAAGGATAACACAATAGCAGCGAAGCTGTAGGAGCCTTCAAGGAAGTGCCGGGAACAACAGCGGAACTTATTGAATAAAGCAAAATTTATTCACGGCGTTCAGATGGCGGCACCCAGAGAAATAACCCAGGGAGTGGCATTGTGGCTGACTGCAAGATGCTGCAAAGAATACATTCCTTTAAAAAAATTGTCATATGTTCTCATGGAATGCTGTATGAATAATTTAACAGGCGTGCCAAGATTTATGAAGCCAGTGTTATCACTGGAATGTTCCTGCCAGCCTTAAGAATTTGTTTTTTTAGGCACTGGTTTGGTTGTAACCGGTGTAATTATTTCTAGTTGTCATTCGAACGGCAAAAATCGAATAGGGAGATTTGGGAACTTCAGAGTGTGGTGTGCATGCACAGCCCATGACTTATTGTCATAATTACCCTGGAATGCACCATCCTTGCTCACTGGGTTGTATGCACTTCAGCATTCTGGGCTTGGCTTGCCTCCAGTCCTGCTGTGTACTCTCCCCTTAATGTCACTAGCAGGACATCCCCACTCCCAGAGTTCACTGCTGCTATTAATACTGCTACTCACCTGCCTCTTGTGCTTCATCTGGGTAGAGACTCCTTCACTTTGAGCCAAAGAACAGTCAGGACCACAATGTGTGACGACTCAGCCTTCGCTGTCACTATCTGATTGCCTGTAAGAAGGACAGACCTAGTGGGCACTGAAGGAAAGCAGTCTGAGGGAGAGTCGCAATGGCCCTGGCCCAGCTGAGAACAGATCCAGCAAATACTACTTGGCCGGTTATCTCCAAGGCTGGGAACTGCTCACCATCACAGAGCAGAGTTAAAGTTCTTTATTGCACACTGATAAGGGAAGGTTTAAATTGGATGGGGAGAGTCTTGCGTCAATGGTTTTTATCTTTTGTGGTCCTTTGGAAACTGCAGTTCATATGCTGCTCATCTCTGTTACATAACACACCAGTCATGGGAAGGCAGAGCATTGGCCCTGGGGCCGGAGTGTGTGACATTGGGCCACTTGATTCATTCTTTCCCAACCTTTTGCCCCAAGCTAATCTGTGCTTTGTCCACTGATGCAAAGGTAATTCAATTTATGGAATGTTATGCAAGCACTCATTGAACTTTATGGGACTCTTAAAAATCAGTGGCTGCTCAGACACAGACGACGGCAACAACGGCGGAAAGGCTCATTCTGAGCTGCTGATGTGATACCTCCAGAGTCTAATATGTAAATAACCTTTGCATCTCTAACACTTCACACTAGTTGGATACTTCCCGAGAATAAAGCAGTTCTTTTCAACTCTGGAAAAAAAAATGAATAGATGATTTTTTTAAAAAAAATGGAAAATATTGTTGAAGGTAAAATATGGGCTGCTCGGGTTCTACAGAGACATATGCTGTGAAATTAATGGATTACACTGTAGCCTTTAAGTTCCCTCTGTGTTCTGGTGAGGTTCTTTGCATGTAGGTTTTTTTTAACACTTTGGAAATAAACACCTTATAAACATTCCTTAATTTCATGAATAACAGCAGTCATAAAAATACTGTGAATAAGTCGGGCATTGGTGGTGCACACCTTTAATCCCAGCACTCAGGAGGCAGAGGCAGGCGGATCTCTGTGAGTTCGAGGCCAGCCTGGGCTACCAAGTGAGCTCCAGGAAAGGCGCAAAGCTACACAGAGAAACCCTGTCTCGAAAAACCAAAAAAAAAAAAAATACTGTGAATAATGCACAGAATGTGTAGATAAAGAATTAACATACTAGTAACACTATACAGACTAAGTTATATTTATGAATATATGCATATACATATATGCATTTAATGAAAAAAGATTAAGTGAATTTGAAGATGAGGGAGGGGTATATGGGAGAGTTTGAAGGGAGGAAAGGCAAAGGAGAAATGTTATAATTATAATTTCAAAAACAGAAAGTAAAACCAAACGAATTAAATTAATCGTATATTTTCCAATAAAATTCAAAGTGTATCATTATTTAAAAATTTTACTTTGAGAATAAGTAGAGGATTACTTTCTGAGTTGCTGCAAGGGAGGTGGGGAATGGGTATGGGACACTGTTGGCTTCACCACAGAAGACAGTACTCGGCTCTTCCTTAAGGAGAACACAGTATTTTTGCAGATAAAGAAGCAGGGAGGAGATAACTGCGTCTGGCAGAGTCCGCACGAGGGCTTTCATCACAGGTGGAGCCTGTGCTGACACAAGCCGCAGATGGTCTGTCCCAATGCGTCATTGACTCGTGAATTTAGGGTTCTTTCCTCTTCTCCTTCATTAACCCATGTGGAAGGCAGAAGTGGCCATCCCTCCTCTGAAATGATTTGTTCTTTCTCCTATAAAATCACACTTGATCACGCCACTGAGAGAAAAAAGGAACTGAGCACAACTCATCCCACCACAGGGAGGTGGGGGGTCCCCTTCCACAGTTTTATTTTGTGCATGGAGTGTAGAGGTCAACCCCTCGAGAGACGATGACCAATGCTCCCTACTCACAGCACACCCCACTGACTCACAGGCCGGTAGACGCCTCTCACCCCAGCCCTCTTTCCATAGGCCACACCACTCTACAAAACACTGCAATCAGCCCATGCTTTCTAAGGCCAAGGCGATTATTGAGACATTGTTGCTAATAGTCAAGACCCCCCAGGCTAATCCCGCTGTGTCTCCTATCCCTGGGGACTCTCTTTCCATAAAACATTCAATCCCAGATTCTCTCACCATCATCTTGATTTTTCATTGTCTCCTTCAATGCAATGAGCTTGTGGACCAGCTAAACTCACAAGTCAGTGAAGAGAATGGCCAGAGTGAGGAGGCGACATCTGGAATGTACATCCTAGCTTAGCTGGAGGTAGAGAAGACAAGGTGGGGAGTCTTTTTGCTGGCTTCAGCTGCTGCTGCATCTCCCTCCACCTGCAGCTCCACAGCTTCTAATGTCCAGGAAGCTTGCTTATGCTCCTGCTTTTCCTTGTCACCCAGTATCCTTGCTCATGCTGACCTTGACTGGCTCCAGAAGATGCTCTTCTGAAGCCATGCCATGGTGAGCTGACACTTTTCTCAAATGTCCCAAGAAGCTCGCAGTACACTGATAGTTTTATGATGTGAACTTGCCAGAGCCTGGAGGTTGCCTGGGTTAGGTGTGGCTTCTCCATCTGTCTGTCTGGGAGCATGTTTCTGGTTGAAATAAGCAGCAGAACTAGCACCCTTAGAAAAGCGCAGAAATCCCTGTTCTGCTTTGTTTCCTCTCACTGTGATTAAAACTCTCAGCAAAAGCCACTCGGGGAGGAGAAGGTTTGTTTCAGCTTACAACCCCCAGGATACAGTCCATCAGGAAGGTAAGTCGGGGCAGGAACTCAAGACAGGAACCTGGAGGCAGGAACTGAAGCAGAGACCATGGAGAAATGATGCTTCCTGGGTTTCTCCTCATGACTCTGCCTGCCTGCTCCCTTATACAGCCCAGGACCACCTGCTCAGGGGGAGCACCACCCACAGCCCGATGGGCCTTTCCACATTAATTAATCATTATTAATTAAGAAACATCCCACAAGACTTGACTACAGGCCTATCTGGTAGATGCATTTTTCTCAGTTGAAGTAATCTCTTCTCAGATGACTCTAGCTTGCATCCGGTTGAGAAAACACTAAGCAGCACACATCCCCATTATAGGAAAGTCTCTTCTATGGGACTTAGGGTCTGGAGAGAGTCAAAAGCAGAGGAAGGAAGGATCTTGTCCTTTCTGTTGAACTGATTCATCCTATCTCATCTGCTCCTGCCCACAGGCTGAGCCTCTTCACCATTAGCTCCCTGTTGTCCACTGGATTACAGATCGGCAATGCTGGACCTCTGCTGACTGGGTTGTGGTAGACTATCAATGCGGAGGCAGAAAGCACTGATAGCCTATCACATCTCAGTCAGCAGAGGTCCAGGACAATCAGTATCATCTCTCTCTCTCTCTCTCTCTCTCTCTCTCTCTCTCTCTCTCTTTTTTTTTTTATGTGTTTTCTTTTTTCTGTGTGTCTAATTTGTGTTGAGAGCAAACAGATATATATATATATATATATATATATAAATTGATATAGAATGTATGCATACATGTCTTGAGTTCTTTTAGAGAATTCAGTATGATCTTCCTTCCATATATCTGGCCCTCTTTACATATTACATGTGTTAATCCCATTTTATTCCCTAAGTGAGTTCACTGTGCAGAAAAGGAAGTATGGTGAGGAGAGAAGACCTTCTGGGGAACATGCCTCATGCACTGCTGTGCTGTTCCCTTCCTGAGGAGGGCTCAGCTTCTAGGACATTCTTCTCAGTCACTGAAGTGCTCAGATTGGTCTTTTATCATTATTAATCAACTAAAAGTTCAAGTGGCTGTGTAGAAAATGGAACCTGGACACCACCATAGTGCAGAGGGAGCCACTCCAAAATCAGTTGTTTTCATTTTTCTTCCTCTCTTTCGCTAATTGGCATCCTCATAAGTGAGAGGCAGATTTGACATCCTTTCTGTTTTGGTTAGTGGCATTAAGAGTTGCATTGTGTTCTTGCCTTTGCATCGCTCTCTTTGGAGAAATGTCTGCTCAATCCCTTTATTCAGCTTTAATATGAGGCTGGTTGTGTCCTGGTTGGAAGAGCCGTTTGTGCTCCCTGGTTGTTACTGTACAGCAGATAAGGATCTGGAAGTGTGTTCTTCTCTCGGCAGATGCATTATCTGTCTGTTGGTTTGCTGGGTGTTGAGTGAGTTTGCACAACCCTGTGCAGGGGGCTCTGCCCTTCCTACTCTACTTGCTCTGCTTCTGGTGTCAGAACAAACACACAACTGCAAATCCAGCATAGAGCTTTTGACCCATTTTCTTCCAGAGTCTTGTACTGTAAGGGTGAAAACCTTGAAACAACATGATATCCAGTCTCCAGATTAGTCTTTTTCCCTTTAAATTTTTAGCATCTATTTGTTAGACAAAGTGATGGGTTTTATAGCATCACTTTTGTGTGTCTCATGATCTTTTCATCTGTTTATTCTACTCCTTTCTCTGACCCTGCTCTTCCTGCTGTTCCTCTCCCTAAATAGCCCCTGTTCTTCTTCCATGCTGTGTATGTCTAAAACACAAGTTGCCCATATGAGAAAGAGCATAGCACTTGCCTTTCTGAGTCTTCCCTTCATGATGATTGCCAGTTCCACCCTTCATCCCGAACATGATGTACCTACGTCCTCTGAGGCTGATTCCCTGGTTGTGGCTACAGTGATTCCTGCACAATAAGGAAGATGTGTGAGTGTTCTGTCCTTCAAGATTGGTTATCCATGAGCTGATGTGGTTTCCATTGATTTTTAAGATATTTTTCTATTTATGAAAAAAGTCCAAGTGCCCAAGGCTTTTCTTCTGCTGTTGCTGAGAAGAACATGTTAACATTATGGTTCTGCTATCTGTAAGCATGTGATATCTTTACATTGACTTTGTTATTGTCATTTTATTTGCTCCGTTTTACACACAGACAATGCACATACACACACATACATAAATACACACATATACACAAATACCATATGCACACAGAGATACACACACCTACACACATATGCACACATACCTATACACAAATACACACACATACTCACATGCACACACTCATGCACAAACATGTACAGCCATACACATATATACATGGATATAAACGCATAACCTTACACACACATACTGTCTGTGATATAATTACTCCTTGTACCCTGTTGTTAGATACTGATTTTCATTAGAAAATGCCATGGAAATGAATCAAATATAATTTCCTGGTTTGCAAGTTATATAAAGATGTGTCTAGGATAAATTCCAAGGAAGGGAATTGCTAAGTGTAAGTTTCCAAGATTTTCTAGTCCTGGTAGCTGTAGTCATTTGGGATTGGCCATCCCCTTCCTTGCTACTTCAACCAAGACTGGATCGTGGAGCGTGTGAATGAGGATTGTCTTACCGCAGCGACAAAATACCCAACAGAAACAAGTTAATGGGTGAAATGTTGGTTTCAGGTCATGGTTTATAAATCTCCGTCCATAGTGGTGGGAAAGGAAGGCATGGCTTGTCCGTGCACATCTTAATAGCCATTGCTAGCCAGGAACGAAAATAGAGTCATTTACAAGAAGAGACCAGAGCAAGATACATCTCCAAGGACACAAACCAATCATGTGCTAAACTTCTGTTAGTGCGTGTGTGTGTGTGTGTGTGTGTGTGTGTGTGTGCATGTGTGTGTGCATGTGTGTGTGTATGTGTGTTTGTGTATGTGCACGCACGCACGCGCGCGCGTGTGCGCATCCCCAATATTTCATAAACTTATCTTCCACGTCAGCCTCTGGATCAATGCCCTTAAATTCCCAAAATATCAATTAGCTTTTGTTGCTGTCTTGTTTTCATTGTGACAGGAGCTCGTGTAGCTCAGGCTATACTATGCAGCCAAGGCTGGCCTTGAATACCTGATCTTCCTGCCTCCATTTCACAGTTGTCAGGATTACTGACCTGTGACTCTACACCAAGCTTCTTGGCTCTCTTGTTTTTATTGGCTGAAAGGTCTTTGATTTTGAGTCTCTCATGCAGGTTTGGTTGTCTCTTTCTGTGGTCTTGTTTTTCTGATTTTCAACTAGGTTGGAAAGTTCATCCATAGAGTTGTTGCTCATTTCCTCTGAAAGTTATTCTTTATTTTATATTTTGAGTTAAAGTGGGGAAATTTCCCCTGTGGAAATTGACTAATTCACTCCATTGACTGATTCTGTATTGTGATGTTTCTTTACCATGGCTTCAAACTATCCATTAAACTACAGCACTGTCGGGTAAGGAGTTATCTTTTCCAAATTTTGTCTCTGTTTCTCTGGTATCTGATTGCATTGCCCTTGTTACACAGACTTGATGATGAGTGAGGATAATGGTATTCACGTCATGATTTCTTATCCAAATATATCAGCTTGTTCCATTGCAAAGATTACTGTAAATTCTAAATAGAAACTGAGTAAATACACCAGAATGTACATTAAAAACCCAATCACTTAATAATAACTGAGGCTTCTTCCAGATACAAATAGAGTTGGTTTTCAGAAACTATATTGATTTAATCCATAGCATTAAAAGATCTAAAGAAAACACTTTAGGCTCATCTCCATAGATGTTGACAGGCATTTGGAAACATTCAACAACCATTCATGATTTTAGAAAAATTAATAAATCAAGAACAGATGGGCATGTCTTAATTGATAAAACATGTCCATCTCTGTCTGAAGCCAGACTACATGCAGCAGTGTGTACAAGCAGTATTTCTTCTGATGCCCCAACTCCTGGGCTACCTCAGTGAGCCCTCAGGCTCCCAGGAGGCCTTCCTCCACCAGGCCTTTGTCTATGCAGGGCCAACCTTCTTTATTGTGTATTATGGAGACTGTTCATATTATAAGCTAGTCTTCCATGGGTCAAGGAGAACAGACTGAAGTCACTACAGTGTGATTCCTCTCTTCTTCCGTGCAGTGACTGCTCCTTTTAATCTCACCAGAGTCCACCCCTACCATGTTTACCAGTTCATTTTTTGGTATCTTCTGGTCTGGTTTAGTGGTTTACCTAAATGGTCATTTGTTTAGTCTGATATGAAAATTATATCTATAGATTTTTGTTCTTAACTTGGTTTGTATCTGACATTGCTCATTGTGTTTTTAGTCTTCACAGAATCTTCTTGGCTTCAGTACTTCCCACTAAGAAGCATAAATTTGAGTCTATTTTGTGAATAATTTTAAATTGACTGCCTTTAGTACATTAATAAATACATTTGGAAAGATTCTGTGGTGTTATTTAATATGTGTTCTGTTTTCATAGGAACTAATAGCTCTTCTGCTTCAATTTTTTTTCTCGTCTTTATAGTTACCTGATATTTTAATGAACCTTACTTATACTTTGGTGTCCTGTTACCTACCCTACAATCCCAACTTCAGTTAGCACTTTTAACTGCGAGGCTCCACCCATCAGCCTCCTCCTATGAGCAATGACTGGGTGACAGTTTTGTCTTTATAGCCAGCACTTTGCCAGTTTTCCACAATAATACCATGGTTCGCAGCATCATTGCTATGTTAGATGTCTTTACATGTTATATGCTGAGGCAAGGTCTCTCATTTGAATGTAGAGCTTGCTCATGTGGCCAGTCTAGATAGTCTGCCTACCTTGGGATGCCATCTCTGCCTCCTGAGAGCTAAGGCTATAGGCAGATCAACCCACTCACCCAACATTTACTTCAATTCTGGTGATCCATACTCTGTCCCTCAGGATTGTACCAGGGTGCTTTACCCACTGAACAATTTTCCTAATTCCAAAGCCAGTAATTTTGTTTAAGCAAAAAATTTTTTAGGTCAGTCGTCATTTTAACTCTTTAGCTTTTACTACATGATTCTTCTTTCTGTGAAAAAAAATCAGTGTCTAATCATATTTTGGTAGCATAGAAAACAGTTGACTTCTTTAAACACGACTTCCTAAGAAATATCAAACTGATGCATTCTATCTAATCCATGTTTTGCATTTTCAAATGGTCATCTAGTCTATCAATAAAGAACATTTTATTTCTTCCTTTTAATTTTAGGCATGTTTAATGAGTGATAGACAAACTACAATCCACCCAAGAGTTGTGTGACTCTAGTCTCCAGAACCTATGAATGTGCAAATGATAAGAGGGACGTTGTAGATGATATTAAGAATAGAGACCTTGAAGCCAGGCTCGTGTGGCAGTGTTCATTGGCCATTCCAACACTCTGCAGACTGAGATCGTGAGTTTAAGGTCAACTTGAGCTACACTGTGAGTGTCAGGCAAGCTTCAGACCCTGTCTCAAAACAAAAGAACAAAACAAAACAAAAACAGAATAATAAAGACCTTGAATAACCACATTATCCTAGATTATCCACACAGATCTAATCTAATTACACGGGAGGCTGAAAATCAAGAGGATTCATTAGGTATAGCAACGATAAGAAAGAAGAGGATGTGCTAATGTGCAAGAGCGACAAGGATGATCATTTGTGGCTTTGAACTTGGAGAACAGTAGTGGAGAAACGCAGGCAGCCTACTAGTCATGTGTGAGCAGTCCTTGAACTACAGCCAGGGAGCAAGTGGGCACTTCAGTCCCACAACTGCTTCCTGCCAAGAGACTGAATAACCAGGAAGATGTTCCTCCCATGGCTCCAGGGAGAAGCACAGCCTGTGGGAAACTGGCTTCTGCTCAGTGAACCCATGTCACACTCTGACCTACAGATATATAAAAAACCAACAGCACATTGCTTTCAGCTCCCAAGCCTGTGGCAGTGTGCAGCAACAGCAACGGACTATCATGTAGATGATGGATAGTAGGGCTTAGGAGGGACACCTGCTTAATGTTCCTAATAGGTGAAATACTTCAGCCTACACCAGTGTGTAGGTGTGCTCCAACCATGGGTTCACTGTGAAACAGACCTCCTTGGGTCCACTCAGCTCTCTTCCTTTGCTAAGGTACTGAGTATCAATCTGGATGGCTGTTGGATTCTTGTCAGTATTTTCCCTCCATTTGCAAAGATAAAATTTTACATCTCTGTTGTATGGACATAGAGAAATACACTGATGGCTTAACACATGTTAGGTGGCCTGTGTCTTTTGATCCATTATAAATTCATATATTGCATATATTAATTTGGTTGACTTGTTGAGGTTTTGTGAAACATTCAGTGACTATATTCATGAGGACTATTGGTCTATAACTAATATCTCTGTATGGCTTTGATGACTTGATGATGTTGAATCCCTATAATAATGTAGAAAAGTTATCTTCATCTTCTATTCTGCAAGAGGTTGTTGCTTCCTCATCAAAACTTTAACAAGATTTTCCAATGAGACTCTTGGAGCCAGAGTTTTCCTTATAGACTGTTTTTAACTGAAGGGGAGCTTACACTTTGTTTCCCCTTCTCTGCTCTTTATCTCTCTGTGTTTATATGCAATAGGTACAAAGCATCCCTCTGAAATAAGCTCTCCTGTGGAAGAATGAGGATGGAAAGACAGAACAGGCTGCCCAGGCAGTACCTTTGGACCAGATCACTGACCACAGGGGCCTGAAAGAGGACACATACCTGAAGCAGCATTCTGACGCCTGGCGAAGTGCAGGGAAGAGACAGAATTAAATACTGACACACTTAATTAATTATACTGTTCATATAATTTGTTTTCCCTTCAACAAGACTGGGTAGTTTCTATGAGTCTATAAGTCTGTCACGTAACTCTTCAGTGATGCTCCCTGACTGAGCCCTTCATGCCTGAGAAGCTTAGAGACGCCCCCTGCCTTAGCAGCAGTAATAATGCCTTTATCTTTTTCTTCTGAATTAGTCTGGTTTAAGATTATTTATTTTCGTTGCTCTTTAAGGATAATCTACTTTGACTTCAGTGATTTTTTTCCTTCTTCACTTTTTTTTACTGCATTTATTTCTATTGATTTGCAATATTAAGTATTGGTTTTTTCTTCCCGTGTAATTTAAATGTAATTTTCTTTATAGTCTAATTTTTAATGAAAGAGGTTTACCTATTTATTTAAGCCCTTTTTATTTTAATATACACCTTTACTGCTATAAATTTCCCTGAAGCACTACTTTATCTGCTTTCCATAAAGTTTTCTGCAATGGTTTTTAAATTGTAACCCAATCAAGAAGATATTTCAATTTCCAATGACATTGAGGGATTTTTTTCATGTAATTTAAAAGCAAGTTGTTATTTTTCTAAGTTCTAGCACATTGTGTGCTAACTACACAGTGGCCTCTAGCTTCATTCGTCATCGTTTTTAGAACACATATGCACAATTCCAACCACTTTAGCGTTTTTGACGTTTTTGGATTTTAAGGTAGGTAGCAGCTTTGTCAACGCCGTTTGTTGAGAGAGCCATCCTTCCCACTGGCCGAAAACGGCACTATTATAATGCATGCCAGCCTCATATCCTATTGGACAACATAAACTTTAAATAATTGCAGTGTTTAATGAAACTCTGCCCAAAATATATTTAATTTCCTCCTTAACCTTTTCTTGTGAACTATATTCCAAAGAAATCCACTATGGGCACAAAACCATGAGAAATTCCTGAGGCAAATTTCTTTTTCAAAATTCTTTCTAATAAAACTGAAAGATCTTTCATAGATTTCATCATATCCTCCTAAATAATTATTATTTTTGCCAAGTTCCCTTGTCGTACATACTTTTAGATATTCTGGGTTTTTTCATACCATATGAATTCAAAACATTTCAGATAGCTAAAGGCGCCTATTGTTTTTGATCTTGGCTTGACTTGTAGAATTATGAATGTAAGATCAAGCAGATACCATTGATTTAAGGCTGCACATGTTGTACTCAGAAAAACCATTCAAGTAAAACTTGAAGATCCAAGGACAAAGGTGAATATATTTTCAAAAATTATTAATCATTTATTTTTTAAAGCCCTTGACAAGGGTAGTCAGTGGTATACAAGAAACGGCATAATACTTCTACCTGCCCTAGGGGACAACGAGACAGGGTAGACATGTGAATCAGACGGCAAGTGACACCAGCAACTGGCACACCACTGCATGTCTCCATCTGTCTCTGCGGCTCCTCTCTCTGCTCGGTATCTCTCTATATTTATACACAAAGGGTACAAAGCAACCTTCTGAAATGCCTTCTCCCTGTGAACGGGTGAGAATAAAAAGAATGAAGAAAAGCTTTCAGACAAACTGCTTTCAGATTCACAGTTGCTCAGGGGGCCTCAGAGGATCTACCGCAAGAGCAATCTAAGCTCCTGCCAGAGTGCAGGGAAGAGGCTGTGAGCTGGAGATCAGGGCATTGTCAGTTGCAAATGCTTCTGCTAAGGAGCAGATGAGGGGAGGGAAGGATGCTTTGCCGAGAGAAGTACCTGCTCACGGCTTCTTTTAATAAAGAGCCCACTCATGGAAGTGAATACCTGAGCCGTGAATCCCAGCAGGGTATGGATTGGTGCAAGCCTTTTAGTAACAGACCTCTAAGTAATGAATAGGTCCTTGACTTGTTCTCTAGAAGACTCGGTTTTTGAGGAGTATTTCCTGCAGTTTTCTCAACATTCGTATACATTTTGAATATGTAAATACACAGTATTTACACCTAGCTATGTACACATTTTTTTTTTAAATTCAGAAAAGTACTTCTGCCTGGAGATGACATTCCAAATTGATAGTGCCTTCCAGAATATTTGCTCACTGGTGATCAGGGTCCTGTATTTATGGGAGAAATATTTTCTTTGCATTCCCCCAAGGTTTAAGTATCTTGCATCTTTGCAAACTGCCCAGGGCAGAGTACCCTGGCGCTATCTGCTAACACCAGAAGGTTCTACATTACATATTTTATGTTAAGATGCAAAGCAGTGTCACCTAGGGGCCTCAGATCTTTGAGGAGAAATGGTATTTTTGTAATGAGTGTGTCCTTTTCCTCCATCAACTCACTTTCCCAAGCACGAAGACATGTTAATTTTTTGACCCTCTCTCCCCAATGATATTAAGAAAAAAAAATCCATAAAGGAGTTACAGGGTATAGCTAAAGTGAAATACATACACAGATTAAATGCTAAAACTCTACAAAGCCTTAGTTGTGAGTTTCTATGTAATTAACATTGAATGATCTCTCAGGTAGAACGAATGAAGGTCTACCCATTTCATCTATTAATTTGACTCAAGCTGCAAATGCTTGTCTGAATAGTCTCCTGTCTGGGTATAACTATTCAAGTCAAGCAACAAACACCAGTCTGTCTTTATACAACGCTGCAGCTACTTACCACTGAATAATCATAGTTTCATAGTTTGATATAAATATAGTATCATATGTGCAATATATTGCAATATATGTATATACATATACACATGCACATACATATATATATATATATATATATTATTGGGTTGGGGGGCTGTGAGGCAGCTACAAATGACAGTTAGTTCTGACTGTCAATCTGCACATTTAATGAGGAACTCTGCCCAATTTAATGAGTTCCGGATCTTCGCCCGGGCATCATTTTAAACAGAACTCGCATCTCCTGCTCTGCATGTCAGCTTTGGCCTCCATCGTGGCAGCGGATGTGTCCCTGATAGAAGGCGTTTCCTTGCAAACTATTGAGCATATATAAGCAATCACTGCTAATTTACTCAGGCAGAGAGGGCAAAGAGGTGTATGTGTGTGTGTGTGTGTGTGTGTGTGTGTGTGTGTGTGTGTGTATGTAACCAAAAAGGGGGAGAGAAAATGTGCAAATGACTGGGCTGTCAAGACAGGGAGAGGTTTAATCAGGATGGGGATGTCCTGTGTGCATTAGCACAGGGCTAAAACCGTGAGAAAGAAAGGGAATCATTTCATGTCACAATCACAATGAGACATCGGAGCCTAATTGGGCCCTGGCTGGTGGTAAAGCAGTCAGCCTTCAGCCCTGAGCTGCTCATGTCCCTCCCTTTGCACAGGTGAGTGTGAGGATCAGCTGTCACACTCTCCTGGTGGTATTTGTGGTGCTGCCCCTCTGTCTCAGGCTCAGGGCCAGGGAAACCAGACTCTGTTTTCCCTCATTTTGCTGTCTTTGGAACAGATTTTGTTTCGGTGAAGCCCTGAATCCTGGAAATTCCTTTCTGTAATATTCGAGGAGAACCCCAGGTGCTTATTGCATAGGTAGCTACTGTGGGTTGATCACTGAGAGGTAATCTTTTCCCTAACTATGTGGTGTTTACCCCATTCTCGATACTAAGGTCCTTAAAGGAGGTATTACTCATGCTGCCGATTTTGTCTCTCAATGGCTCTTTCACTTCACTCTGCCACACTGTTTGTTTGTGGCTTCAATGCTGTTGTTATCATTACTGTTGTTTGTTTGTGTGTTTGTTTGTTTGTTTAGGCCATGAGCTCTGTCATCCTTTTTTCTGTGTGGTCTCAAGACCTCCGTCTGGCAAACTCAAGGTGAAGGAATTCAGGCTGAGTCAGGCAGTCAAAGGGCAGATTGTCCCTAATTCAGACAAGTCAGCTCCAAGGACCAGTGAGGCTAATTACTAGATTTGGTCACAGGCAGAGACAATGGAACCCTAGAGGAAGTGACAATGAATTCACAGTTGGTCTAAGTCCCCTCCACCCCTACTGGATGGACTCTCAGAGCAGCCCAGCTTCAGGCCTTGACAATGCTGCCATCTGCTGCTACAGGCAGATGGGAAGCAGCAGCTTTGCGGTGCAGCCAGCTGGGAGTGAGTCTTTGTTCTGGTTACTTGCAGGCTCCCAGGGTGCCACAGTCTCTCCCGGGAGGAAGAGCTTCGCTGCCCCCTGCTTACTCCAGCTGTATCACTTCAGGCAACCACCGACTGGACACACAGTAAGAGCTGTGCTGGTATGCAATGGACAGCCACACTGTGTGCTTCCAAAGGTGTCTAAAGTGCAACCTCAAGTCTCTTAAGTGGGACACGCATATCCAGTGCTCCCCACCCCCATCCACTCCCACCGTCCAAAATTGAACAACCAGAGTGGAAAGAAGCAAAAGCCTGTGGTAGGCTTGCTTTCCTCATTAGCTAATGGGAAGAAAAAAACTGAGCAAGCCTTGCCATCCCTGTCCGGCTACCAGGCAGTGTGGCCATAGATAATGACTTAGTGTAATTGTGCCATCTGTCAGAAGGCATCTGATAGATGTGTATGTAGGACCAGGTGGAATTTGAGCCATCCTCCTGATAGATAATTTACTGCAGTGGACTTTAAACTGGCCTGGCCTTGAGAACAGCTATCCATGTTCCCACACACTTCTAGGTTCAGCGTTCTGCCCCTTGTTGCAGTCTGGTGAGTTTGAAGGGTTGGTATTGGCTGCTAACAGGGTCAGGACACCTGACAGACAGCCATCTTCAGAATCAGGTTGGAAAGACGGCTTGCACTTTTGTCCCCCAACTGTAATTAGGTCTGTGATGGTGTCATTAGTTACACAGAAAATCTAAAGCCCATATTCTTTGTACACGATGGTGGAATGCCCCGGCTTCTGAACTGTTTCCTAAAGTGTTGCATGCTTTTGGACAGGGAACGTGGATCCAGGGTGGACAGGTTCAGCATTGCCAAGAGAGGCAAAGGAATGCCATTAACCACTGAAAGGTTTGTGTAAAAGCAGAGTGGCTATCTGTAGCTATTTTAAAGTAGACACGGGGAGAACAGGACAAAACCAACTTACTTTTTCCCCCAGGGAAAATTAGTTGGTGAGACACTGGCCTCTACTTCCCACAGAGTCAGGCAGGAGCATTTGCCCCCCAGAATTCCTAGAAAAGAAAAACATCTCCTATAAAGTCAGTTCTGAAAACCTTGTGAGATATAAAGTTTATTTTGATTTATGATAAAAATGAGACCCTGAAATGGGTTATTTAATGGGATAGCTCTCCCATTAAAGAGAACATTTCATACTAACTAGAGAAATGTTCACATATGATGTGTTTCTTCTAAGCCCAAAGTTTTAATATTAACTTGAAAATAAGATAAGGAGTCTAGTGATGTCCCTGTGTGAAAGCAGCTTGCTTTGTTGCTCTGGGTCAGGTGGTGGGTTCTGATATTAGGAGGAACAACACATTATCAGAACTCCCCCAATTATTACTGTACATGTTCCCTGATAAAAGTGTGAAATCTCAAATATTTGCCCTTTCAATATATATCACCCATTTGCACACTTTAACCATTTAAGTTTCATAAAATGGAGTAGGACTACAGTTCTTCCAGAGCATGGGTTTCTTAGACACTGAGGCAGCCGAATTGAATTGTAAAGTAGACATTTCTAATAGTTATTAGGAGTCTATCAACAATCCTGTCTGAGTCAGAAGCAGTGGGTACTTAACCAGCAAAAACCAGTTTGCCCCTGAGTAAGCTGGCAGGAAGGGATCTGAAAAGAAGGAAGGTTAACAGCTTGCCCTTAGGACTCAGGGCAGGAGTCCTAAGTTCTGTCCAATGCGGGTGCTGCTGAACCTGTACAGTACAGTGCGCTGAGGTCTGGTCTTTGTTTCCCAAGACCAGTAGATAGTGAGCCAAAATTGGTGTTTCCTTTATCCCCAGGGATCAGACTGTCAAATAGTTATGCTGGGTAATAAAGCATGCAGCCAACGGCAGAGTAAGAGAAAACGATAGTGCCTGGGCCTTGTGGCCCACAGAGACCAGCAAACTGCAGGCTCAGAGTTGCTCCATCCAGCTTATTCACCAAGGTAATGACCACCATTATATCATTCACCTTCCAGCATGTTCTAGGATTTACACAGGGCAAGTGTCTACTGTTGAGAGGGCTTCGGGCCACATTAACGTGCAGCATTCATCTTAACGTAAGCTATGCTTGCTAATAGCCCTTCTCTTGTCTCCTAGTGATGTCACTGTTCTCTAAGCCATTCTACAAAGCTAGGTGCTTTATTGAAACAAACGGTCTCTTCCACCCTCCTTTCCTATTGTCCCCTGAGCTATCACATTGACGGAGGTTCTCTTATCATTTCCTTTATCCTCTGCATCCTCCTGCCTGCATCTCTGCCAAGAATGCTACCCAAGACAGATGACGTCAGCCGAGAACTGTCTGAAGTTTTTATTCTTTCTCAGAAGTCACTCATCTTAGCACCTTTATTGAGCTCTGGGGTTTGTTGACATCAATTTGATAATGAAATACACTGACTGGATGCGAGGCTCTTTCTTGAATAGATGCTCAGGTTTCCCAACAGAAATAGAGAACCCAGGTAGAGGCTGATAAAGTCTCACAAATGCACACACAGACACACACAGACACACACAGACACACACAGACACAGACACACACACACACACACACACACACACGGAAGCATGCGCACACATGCTATTCTGGCAGCCCAGTCAATTGATAGACCTGTCTTGTTTTAACTTTCAGTATAGACAGAGGCCCTGCACCTCAGCCTGATGCCAGAGGGCTTACACATAAACCCCACTTGACTTGGAAATCAAACAGGGGTGAGAAAAGTTCAGCGTTTCTCATGCTGAGTGCTGGGGCCTCCTACAAGACAAGCCTAGACCAATGAGATCTGGAACCGGCTTTATCTAGTTAATAGCAGCTTTTGACACAGGTGAGGACACACTATTGCTCTGCATTTGTGTCCTTAAGTAGAGTCACTTTGAAAGCAAACACTGGAGATCCTCATCTGTGTACTAATGGGTCTAATAAATGTGGAGTGGAAGAAAAGCCATTCCTTCCAGAGAGTCGGTTTCCCTGCAGGGGAGGGCGACTGGTCAGTAGCGATGACAGACCTCGTGCTGATGGCTGTTTTGCAAAAAGTGCCATCTGTGTTTATGTTTGGCTTCTGATATGCATCTGGAGTAAGGAATCACCCTTTGGAGCCTGTCTCTTCTTCCTAAAATATAGTTCATCTCTCATCACTCCGCTGCATTATCTGATCATTCACAGCATCTCAGGACATTCAGAAAATTCCCTTTGAGCTTGGCTGTTTCTCTCTAATACATGACACTTGGAGGAAAAGCGAATTTGAATGTGAATTTAACTGATCATTGCAGATGGTCCAGAATTCTCATTAACACCAAACCTGCAAAACAAGGCTTCCCTTCCACTCACAAAATGAACAAAGAATTACAATGTCTTGCAGTAAATGCCAACTGAATTGCATTTGGCTGGTGTTTATCTAGTACCCACTGTGTGGGAAGCGTTGAACCAGAAAGCATAAGATGTGGTTATGTGTAGTCCCTGAGCTGAATAATCTTGCATTCATAGAGAGGAAGAGAGCTCAGTAAGCCACAAATAACAACTGTAAAATGGATAGCAGATGAGAAAGTGATTAGAAAGTTATTCTTCAAGAATACTTTAAACAGTACATTAGGGCTGGAGAAGTGGCTCGGCAGTTAAGAGTGTGTGCTGCTGAGGAGGACCTGAGTTTGGCTCCCAGCACCCCTGTCAAGTGGCTCATAACAGCTTAAAACTGCAGCCCCAGGAAATCCAACACCCTCTTCTGGTCTCATCTGGTACCTGTGCAAACATGTACGCACTCTCAGGTGCACACACACACACACACACACACACACACACACACACACACCAGAGAGAGAGAGAGAGAGAGAGAGAGAGAGAGAGAGAAACTTTAAGCAATATTTTAAACATGTACCCATTTTTATATATGCCACTCATATGTATCTTTTTTATGTTTATTGGACTTTTATATGGAAGACTATCTGGAATTGTTAGGGTTTGACACATATGAACAAAATGCTCACACTTACGTCTACACACATGTGCATCTACACATGAAGCATGGCATGTGCCCGGCTCAACTCATAGCTGTAACAAAGAACTGTGTCTGTGTCTGAGATTTAATTATCAAGGTTCTGTGTCTGCTTTCAATGTCAGCTCACAACTTGAGGGCAGCATGAATGTGGGCTGTGGCTTAACCCTTCTGTCTTGTTTCCCGTGCTACAAAGGTCTGACGTGAGAATATAACACATCAGTCTTCTGCTTTCATTTGTACTCAGGAAACCCCAGTGCTTAACCACCTCATGAAGTAATAAACACTTTACTCTTGTCTCTTTTTAGTCCGGTCTTCTCTCTTCTTTCTCTCCCTGACTCTCTCTCCTTTTGGTAGCTGCTGCAGCACTGTGAAGCAGCCCACATCTCCTCCCTACCCCTTCCTTTTTCCTTTTCATTTTGTGAATGAGGGTAATTATTCTCCTCCTACAGCAGAGGTACGTGTCAAATACGCCATTTGCTTTCTGTTCCCTATTCTAGTCCACTAGTCATTGAGATCCCCAGAAGCACACACATGCACACACACACATGCACACACACACAGAGTTAAGACAAAATGGTCCAAGGAGGCCTCACTTAGCCACATTTTAGTCTTCTGAAAGTTCCTTTCATGAACATTTTCAGCCAGCCATGGGGCTCTTCACAGGATTGTCAATTCAAATTTTAATCAATGAATAATATTTCTGGTACATTTGTGCCTCGAGGACCTCCAGAGGTGGCTCAGTGGTTTGGAGCACATACTGCTCCTGTAGAGGTTAAAAGTCTGGTTCCCAGCACCCAGTCAGCAGCTCATAGCCTCCTGTAACTCCACTTCCTGGGATCTCAATGCCCTCTTCTGGCCTCTGTGGATACTCACATTCATTTACATGTATTACCCACAAACACATGCACGGAAGTAAAAATTTTTTTAAAAATCTTTCTTTAAAGGGGCTCAAATACTTCATTTTATTTTACATATTTTAACAAAAGAACAGTGAATAAACACATCAGCCACTTCAGGCATTTATTCCTACAACACTGGGAGTCTCAAGTCCAGGAGGCAGCAAGAGTGCCCAGGGCCAGTAAAGACCCTTCAGGCTGCCCTCTCCTGGCCAGGGTTTCAGAAACACACGCTTGAAGCTCAGCAAGGCTCAGCTTCCCAGTAGGCAGACTGTGCCCATCCAACAACGCACATAAAGATGGCTTGTCTTCCCAGCATCCCTTGCAGTACGCATAGGCACCCTCAGTGATTCTCAAGATATCTTCCATTTGCTAGAAAGCAGAAGACTCTGTGTTTTGCAACGTTTGCATATTTGTCCGTGACTGGGTCACATGGGCAAGTGTTCAATGCCATCCTTTGAGTACAATCTGCTTGAACTCCATTTACTTCGGCATCTTTGATTTGGAGAAATTACACATCATCCCACCAATGCAAGACTACCTCTCATGACAATCAAGGGAATCTAGGGCCTGGTGTCTTCTCAGAAACTTATCAATCGGTAATCTCTAAGGTGATTAATTTAAAATATGTATTCAGTCCCTAATTGTCAAACAATGTTTTAATAGAATGTAAAAAATAGCCAGTTACCCATTATCTGATGATTCAAAAAAAGACAATAATTTTTTTCTATAGGAAAGTATTAAATTATATACTAGTTGATCTCTATCACTTTCATAATTTCAACACATTATTTCTGTAAAATTGTCATCAGTATTCATGAACATTTAATAGATTTTTATGACAAAATACAAAAAAATTTTAAACATCACAAATCTGTTCTTAGTTTAAATACTAAGAAAGACTCAGGGAATGTCTGTGGGCTGCTGCTGGAGAGGCAGAGCACTCCTGATGATGTAAAAACTCACAGAGCAAAGAACGAAACTGAGAAAACTTGCAAAGAGCTTATCCCAGAGCCACTGCTGTACAGTTTCCACCTGTGGTGGCTTGAAAGAAAATGGCTCCTCAAAAGCAGTGTGGCCTTGTTGGAGGAAGCGTGTCACTGTGAAGCTAAGCTTTGAGATCTCATAGATGCTCAACCCATGCCCAGTGAGACAGACCACTTCCTGTTGCCTGCAGATCAAGATGTGGGACTCTCAGCTCCAGCACCGTGTCTGCCTGCATGCTGCCAGGTCCCACCGTGATGATGATGGACTGAACCTCTGAAACAAATGTGTCCTTATAAGAGTTGCCATGGTCATGGTGCCTCTCCACAGCAATAGAAACTCTAACTAAGACACCACCCCAGAGTCACTGTTGTGAAGCTCTTGGTCCCATCTTCTTCCTAGCTGGTCCACCAACACTTGCTGTTTTAAAGCCCAGATGTCAGAGAACTTTGCATTGAAAGTGCTATTAGCATAACTTCCAAGCTAAAACAACAATAACAACAACAAAACTAGCATAAATCATATTCCAATAAAAAAATCTAAATGGAGAGGATTTCCAATGTCTCAGTCTATTTCACCTTGATCATGATATCATGAGGTGTCCTTCTGGCCCGGAACAGGGCTCAGTCACATTGCCGTGGGGATCTCTGGTACCTTCTGCATCCACTTTCGAGTCAGCGTGAGGGCTACCTGGCCAATTCATTGCTGTCATCAGTGAGTTCTGAATCAAAGTAGTGTGCATACAGCAAATCACTGCAAATGGCATTTTCTCTGCCCCCTAAACAGCAGTGGATTTTAGAACAAAACTGTCAAGAATAAAAGAGGATGAAGAAAAGAAAGCCCCACCCTTCCTGAGAGCAGTGGGCTTGGACAGAGGCAGGCCATAATGAGAGTAGAAAGGCCTGACATTTACATGGCTCCCACCACCTCATCCTGTGCCCCAGGGTGGAGAGGTGTAATTAGGGATCCTTCTATGCAGTTAGCAGAGACCTGTCACCATGAAGAAAAGCCCAGGCAAGGTAAAACCCTGGTCCTTATGTAGCATTGCCAGAGAAGAGGAGATAGAAGACAGCAAGTGTGGCCTGATTTTCCTGACCGGTGGAAAGGGAAGTGACAGAGCATCAGGACACCGCTCTGAGCCTAGGGAACAACTCAGCACCAACCCTGCCCTTCCCTCAGTCTCCTCAAATTCCTCAAGATTTGGAGCACCTCTGATCAATTAGCTTGTTTTACATGCTGGGATAGAAGGTGGTAAAAATCCCTCTGCCAGTCTGTCCTCCAGTGCCTCGGGTTCCTGGACAAGCGGAGACAGTGGGGAATCAGACAGCACACATTGGCAAACCAGACTCAATTTGCTTGCCTTGGCAAAGAACAGCAAACTTCTTAAGCAAAAATCCAGCTATCTGTTCTATACATTGTGTTCATTCAATGTCTATTAGAACCTTCAAGGCAAAACAAGACAGAGAGCATTTACTATGGTGCTGCCTGCTTAGATTTTTCACCTCGGTAAATTTAATTTTTTTAATGATGACTGTTTTTTCTAGCTCAAGGGAAAATTTGACTACATGCATGTCCAGCATTGTCTAAAGACACCCTTAAGATGTCACTCGTGGGTGAGTGTCGTCATTGCTTTAGATGGCATGGACTTCTCTTTCTGCTGTGACCAAGTTTGGCCCTCCCCTTATGTTATAGACTACTATAACATAAGCAAAAGATAAATGTGAAATACAGAACAGCTTAGGAAGGGAGAAAAGTACACAAAACAATGTTCTTCAAATGAGACTTGTCTCGTGGCCGCTTCAAATTGTCACAGATGAGCAACAGTGCCAAAGGACCCCAAAAGGCAGGGAGGCACAAAGTCCTGTGGGTCACCACAAAGTCCTTAACCGGTTAGTCTTTTAGACGTTCTTAGTCCTAAAAGAGGAAGCCTTAAATTTCCCAGCACACCATTCTCATTTAGTTTTAAGATAATGGATTATTATGAAACAGATGAGAAAATACACAGTGGCAGGTGTGACTTACGTACTTCAGTGATGGAGTATTTCTTTTTGAATCTTGGCGCACATGCTTAACCTGCTCTTACAATGTATGTATAAATTTCTTTGTCAATACCCCTAGGTGGCAGGATAATGTTACAGTACTTTAATTGTGAAGATGAGAGAGAGAAGAGGGGGGCATCTGAAACATGGTTCTGCAATCCTTATTCTTACATTTTGACATCTCCAAAAATAGATGGCATAGATTATTGGTAGGAAGCTGGCATAAGCAGTTCTCATCACCAATAAAGAGCTAAGGAAACTGTCTGAGCATCTCATAACCTGTATTAGTCACAGCAAGGTTTTCTTTTGCACTGAGGAGCTAGGAGCAGAAGATGGTACAAAGCCAATTTTCTTCCCATGTATATAAAAGGTCATTTGTTAGATGATAATTTCTTTCCAATATAGTCCATATCGTTTATTAAGAGTGATGGGACAAAAATCCAATAGAGTGACAGCCAGGGCAAGTGCTAGGATCCATGGCTGAATTGTTTTAATTTGCTAAGATAAAATTTGAGCAGACATTTTCCACTGCAGCGAGAGATACGGGCCCTCTTAGACATGCCTCTTACAATTGCAGAAAGCACGTGGGAAATCAACGTGGAAACGGGAGCAAAGAAACTGAGAATGATGGCAATGTGGGCCCAGTGGCTCCACGTTACAGAGTGATCCCATTGAAATGAAATTAAATGTAATTAAATATTAAATTAAATATTATAGCAACTCATGTAACCACCTTTGGGCCCTTAGAATTTCTTAATGAGAAAAAACATGCATTTGTGTGATAGAATAATAGGTACAGTGAAATTCTATTTATGAATGATATGTAATAAAGTGGGAAATTATGATGCTTAGAGAAAACATGGCATAAAATTGCGAAAGTACCAACCTTAAGGACAGTAAAAAGTAAAAACAGCTTGAACTATGCAAAAATGTGCACAGGGTTCTTATTGATAACGTAATTATGTTTCTCTTTCTTAAGGTGCTCTGCATTTGTTTTTCTCCAGCGAGTTTGTACTGGTTACACAGTAATAAAATATATTCATTGTTTTCATTCTTTTTTCTGAAGACAAAGTACATAGACATAGGTAATGAAACCACAAAAACACAGCGTGGGGATCAGAAGTGTGAGAGCTGCTGGCTGACTCTCTGCCAACGTTCTGCTGCTGACAACCACACCAAACTTCTGTGCACTGGGAATTTTGTTTCCTCTGGGATATTTTCTTTCTTTTTATTTTTGAGAATGTCATACATCTGTGCTGATATTTAGAGAGTGGGTGACTCGAATTTTGGTTGTATCTTGTTTAGGGTGACTAGATCAGACCCATGTGGGGCACCCGGCAGTGTTTGGCTATGGGGAGAGGGAAGAAGGTAGAGACTGGTTCCCGGAGTTTTTGAGGAAAGGAAGCTCAGGTCACAGAGAGGGAGACAGTATTTAGAGGCAGGAAGGACTTGGAACTCGCTTGAGGAACACCGGCACCCGTGAGACATAAAAAGTCACGGGGAGAAGCCACAGGTGTGTAACCGAGCTTGGATATGAGAAAATCAACAGAGGAACAGGGGGAGGGTATGTGCGGGGGTTGGGGGGAATGGCTACCAGTGCGGTGTGCAGCAGAGTCTAGAGGAATTAAGGAGAGAGGAATCATTGGCTGTGGATTCCACAGGGTCACAGATGTCCACAGCAACCAGGGCGTGGTGGTATTGTGTTCCCCAAATATTGTGCACCCTAATAAACTTATCTGGGGTCAGAGAACAGGACAGCCACAATATTAAACATAGAGGATAGGCAGTGGTAGCACACGCCTTTAATCTTAGCATTCCAGAGGCAGAAATCCCTTTGGATCTCTGTGAGTTCAAGGCCACATTGGAAACAGCCCGGCATGGTGACTCATGTCTTTAATCCCAAGAAGTGAGCCTTTAATCTCAGGGAGTGATGGTAGAAGGCAGAAAGATATATAAGGTGTGAGGAACTAGAAGCATTTGGCCTGGTTAAGCATTTGACTGGTTAAGCTTCCAGGCTTTGTAGCAGCACAGTTCAGCTGAGATTCATTCTGGATGAGGACTCAAAAGCTTCCAGTCTGAGGAAACAGGATCAGCTGAGGAACTGCCGAGATGAGGAAGCTGTGGTTTGTTCTGCTTCTCTGATCTTCCAGCATTCACCCCAATACCTGGCTCCAGGTTTGATTTTATTAATAAGACTCTTTAAGATTCATGCTACACCAGGGGACATTCAAAAGTGAGGTAAGGTGTTTATGAATTCTCTCCTGGTCTAAGTCCAGCCCACATCTGTGGCCTTAGCCTGTGTCTGTGTGTGTGAGCTGTGTGATCCTTGTCTGCCTGTCTGTACAGGTAGATGAGGACCCAGTACTTGGGCACAGGAGCTTCATCCTTGATGGCACACAGACTCTGTCACTCAGAGTAAGGGTCCTTGTACCTACCTCCGGGGTTGCTTCTGTGTCTCGTTTCCATTCCCCTGCCTCTAGTTTATAGTCAAAACTGTCCCTAAACTGCAGCCTAGAGGGAGCTTCTTGCCCAGCTTACTTTGAATCAGATACTCCCCTGGTCCCACTCTCATTTCTTTACCCTTGTCCTTCTTACAACTTCTCAGAAACAAAATGCATTTAAATATGTAGTGTTTTTAAATAATTTTGCTAATTCTTTGAAAATTTCAAACATTGTATTTTGGTCACATTCATCCTTTTCCCAGCTCCTTTCAGATCCACACCTCTTTCCTTACCCACCCTGTTGGGTCCTTAAACACACACACACACACACACACACACACATACACACACACCCCTATCAAGCCCTGATTTGTGCTGCTTGTATACTCCTGGATGTGTGGCCATTCACTGACCACAGTCAGTCTACTAGGGGAACCCTTAAAGAAGTAACCCTCCCTCTCCTGGAAGCTATCAATGACGGATAGCTCTTCAGCTAGGGCTGGGACTTCCTGCCCACCTCCCCTTCGAGGCTGGGAGTTTGAATTGCTTGAGCTTGCGTAGGTCCTGTGCATACTGTCACAACCACTGTGAGTTCACGTGTGCAAGCACACTTCTGTGTTTGTTAAACACAGTTTTCTTGTTCTCACGTAACACCTCCGACTCTTGTAGTATTCCCACTCCTTCTTCTTCCATAATAATCCCCAAGTCTTAGGAGGGTGTGTGTAGTATAGATGTCCTATTTAGGGTTGAACACTCTGCAGCCACTGATTTTCTGTGCCTTGAGCCTCGTGGGGTTCTGTGTTAATCTTCAACCACTTCAGAAAGAGGCTTGAAGGAAGCAGTAACGGGGCGTATTGATAAGCCATCAGGAGTTGCTTTAATAGTATGTCGGTTTGGCAGGATGATGGTAGTAGGCTCTCTCCTGGGGCCTGACCATCTTAGCCACGGGTTTTTGTCCCTGATTACCTGGGACAGGTATTTTAAATCTCAGTTGCTATGGCCTTAAAGAATCAGACATGTAAGTGCACAAATTGGCAGCATTCACAGATGGCCTGCTGCCCACTTCTGCTTCTAGCCCTACTTCCCCAAGAATGGAGTTACATCTCTCTGCCTTGAGTCTTAATTTGCTAATAGGAGGCAATGGGCTTACAGCTTTGTTACACAGGAGAATCAAAATGTTAGGTTTGTACGAGTCCAGGCTAAATGTGTTAGAATTTTCTTGTACTAAGTTTCAGGATGTAGCAAAGACAAAATCAAAGCTTACATGATGATGAGGTCTATAGACAAGGGATGGTAGAGGGCAAGGCAGCCCTGGAGTTAGCGAGGCAGAACAAACTTCTACTAAATGAAAGGAAACCCCACGTGACCAGCAGGCAACCGGGAGATGAAACATCACTCCTACCCAGAGGTGCTCGAAGCTTTAACCCCCAGTTCAGAACACTCAGTGATCTGCCCCATTAATTCATAAGAGACGGATTAAACATGGAACACTCTTCAGAGAAAGGGAGTCTCGGTCTCTGAGTCCTGCATTTAATGTCCCAGCCTCACGTCTGGGAAAGTCCACAGTAGCTGTGATCTAGGCTGGAAGGTGAAGCCTGCGCAGCTTGTCTCATTGGCTGCAGATATATTTGTATACCACTTTTGTGTGTGTGTTTTGTTCCATCAAATATATTTTAAACCTGTGTTGCATATTCAAACATATAATGCCTATATTGAGAAAAGCTGTGTCCCGCATGGAGTACTTACATTCCTTAGAGCCTCAACTCTCTACAACTTATTTTTCAAATTCAAGGAATTCTAAACAAAATGCCAACAGAGATTTTAAAACACAGTGGAGTGGTCCTGGAGCTCCACCCAGACCCAAAGCTTCTGACCTGACTGGTCAGTTTCCTCATTGGCACATGTTGATTGGAGAATAGTGACTCTCTTATGTTGCCAGCCAAATGTTAATTATTATTACCATAATGTTAGTAATTGCTACCACTAGTATAATAATAGAAATATCATCATGAGAGTTTGCTTTATGAGACCAGTAAGTAGAGCAAACAACCAAAGTAATAGGCTTAGAAGAGAGTCTGCCTTATACAGGAAAGGTGAAATAAATATTATTGTAGACAAAAGCACTTTGTTAGTTTAGAGGTCATTAAATGTTTCAGGAAAAGGTAATCAGGAAAAAGCTTGTTTTCTGACTACCTCTCTCATGGAATCATGAAATATACCCAAAGGCCAGGTCATGGTGAAATGATTATCACTTCCTGGGAATGATATGCTTGATTCCCCAGTAGCCCAACACAAGGACATGCTATCACATGACTGACCTTAAAGACATGCAGTTGTAGCTAGAGTTTTCCTGCTGGGCCCACAGTCAGGACAAATCTCTCTCACCCGCCAGTCTCACAGCCGCTCAGACCCAACCAAGTAAACACAGAGACTTATATTGTTTACAAACTGTATGGCCGTGGCAGGCTTCTTGCTAACTGTTCTTATATCTTAAATTAATCCGTTTCTGTAAATCTATACCTTGCCACATGGCTTGTGGCTTACCAGCATCTTCACATGCTGTCTATCATGGTGGCGGCTGGCAGTGTCTCCGGCTCAGCCTTCCACTTCCCAGAATTCTCTCCTCCTTGTCCTGCCTATACTTCTTCCTGCCTGACCACTGGCCAATCAGTGCTTTATTTACATGTTTGACATACAGACCATCCCACAGCATGCAGTTGTAACACTAAGCACTCTGTTTAACAGTGACTTACTCAGGTTGCTTACCCTCAGAAACCACTGCAATATGATAGCATATGTAAGCAACCAAAAAAAAAAACCAACAACAACAAAATACTCTACCAGGAAACTTCTATAACTGATAAACACCTTTAATCAAGAGGCTGGATACACAATTAACTCAGAAAAAAATCAGTAGCCCTCCTATATACAAAAGATAAACAGGCTGAGAAAAAAATCAGAGAATCAACACCCTTTACAATAGCCTCAAATAATATAAAATACATTGGTGTAACTCTAACCTGATGACAAGCACTTCAAATCTCTGAAGAAAGAAATTGAAGAAGATATCAGATGATGGAAAGATCTTCCATGCTTATGGATTGGTAAGATTTACTATGTAAAAAAAGCAATCTACAAATTCAATGCAATCCCCATTAAAGTCTCAACACAATTCTTTACAGACCTTGGAAGAACAATACTCAACTTCATATGGACAAAAAAACCAAAAAACCCAAGATAGCTTAAACAATCCTGTACAATAAAAGAACTTCCAGAGGTATCACCATCTCTGATTTCAAGCTCTACTACAGAGCTATAGTAATATTATAGAAAAACCACATGGTATTGGCATAAAAACAGACAGGTGAATCGATGGAATTGAAGCAAAGACCCAGTTGTAAACCCACGCATCTATTGACACCTGGATTTTTGACAAAGAAGCCAAAATTATACAATGGAAAAAAGAAAGCATCTTCAACAAATGGTGCTGGCATAACTAGTTGTCGATGTGTAGAAGAGTGCAAAGAGATCCTTATCTATGGATCTGCACAAAACGCAAGTCCAAGTGCATCAAAGACCTCAACATACATCCAAATACACTGAATCTGATAGATGAGAAAGTGGGAAATAATCTTGAACACATTGGCACAGGAGACAACTTCCTGAACAGAACATCAATAGCATGGGCACTAAGATAGACAATTAATAAATGGGACCTCATGAAATTGAAAATTTTCTGTAAGGCAAAGGACACTGTCAATAGGACAAAATGGCAGCATACAGCGTGGAAAAAGATCTTCACCAACCCTACATCTGACAGAGAGCTGGTTTCCAAAATATATAAAGAATTCAAGAAATTAAATATCGACAAACCAAATAATCCAATTAAAAATGGTATATAGATCTAAATGGAGAATTCTGAACAGAATTTCTCATTGCCAAGAAACATTTAAGGAGATGCTCAACATTCTTAGCCACCAGGGAAATGCAATTCAAAACAATTCTGAGATTCCATCTTACACCTGTCAGAATGTCTAAGATAAAAAAACACAAGCAACAGCTCGTGCTGGAGTGGAGCAAGGGGAACACTTCTCAATTGCTGGTGGGAGTACAAACTTGTACTGACCACTTTGGAAATCAGTGTGATGGTTTCTCAGAAAACTTGGAATCAATCTACCACAAGACCTAGCTATACCACCCTTAAGTGTATACCCAAAGGATGCTCAATCATACCACTAGGACACTTGCTCAACTACATTAATAGCAGCTTTATTTATAATAGCCAGAACCTGGAAACAACCTAGATGTCCCTCAACCAAGGAATGGATAAAGAAAATGTGGTACATTTACACAATGGAGTATTACTCAGCTGTTAAAAATAATAACTTCAGGAAATTTGAAGGCAAATGGATGGAACTAGAAAAAATTACCCTGAGCAAAATAACCCAGACAGAAAGACAAACATAGTATTTACTCACTCATAAGTAGACATTAGCTGCAAAATAAAGGCTAATTATGCTACAATTCACAGACCCTGAGAAGCTAGGTAACAAGGAGGGTTCCTGGGGGTACACATAGTTCTCCCTGGGAAGGGGAGATAGGAGAGAATTCTTGAATGGACTGAGGGCAGGTGGGGATGGGAACAAGAGTGATCAGGTTGGGAGTGGGCAGTGAGGAGAGTACTGAAAGAGACTACTGGAATAAAAGGAGCATTTGGGGATCAGGTAAAAATGTGGAGTAAGGGGATCTCCCAGGATGCTACAAGATTGACCCCAGCTAAGACTCCTAGCAATAGTGGGCATGTAGCCTAAACTGACCATCTTCTGTGACAGAATTGTTGATGCCTAGCCCAATTGTTATCAGAGAGGCTTCATCTAGCAACTAATGGAATCATATGCAGGCCCAAAGCCAAACATCAGACAGAGTTCATGGGCACCTGCAGAAGAGGGCGGAAAAAGATTGTAGGAGCCAGAGAGCTAAAGGACACCACAAGAAAACTCACAGAATCAACTAACCTGGGCTCCTAGGGGCTCACAGAGACTGAACGAACAACCAGAAAGTCTTCATGGGACTGACCTAGGCTCTTTGCATATATGTTACCGTTGTGTAGCTTGGTCCTCTTGTGGGACTCCTAACAATGTGAATAGGGACTGTCTCTGACTCTTTTACTAACTTTTGGGACCCTGCTTCTCAAACTGGGTCATCTTGCCCAGCCTGAGTACATGGGGAGGTGCTTAGTCTTACTGCAACTTAATATGCCATGCTTTGTTGATATCCATGGGAGACCTGCCCTTTCCTGAACAGACACTGAGAGAGAGTAGATGGGGGGAGGGGCAAAGGGGAGGTGGTGGGAGGGACTAGGAGAAGAGGAGGGAGGGGAAACTTTGGCCGAGATGTAAAATAAATTTTTAATTAATTAAAATTTGATTAATAAATTGAAAAAAGAAAAGAAACCACTGCCATGGCCATAACCTCATCTGGCTGCACCAAGAGGCCACCAGTCGCTATTCTGGCCGGAGTCTCTGCAGTGGCAATGCTGAGGACCCTCTCCTCTTACTTAAGTCAGTATTTCCGTCACTGGCTAGTCACTGTCATCGTTTACCTTAAATTTTCAGAAGTTTGGTTATTATATACCTAGCAATTAGAATCTTGTGGAAAAGACAAAATAAGACACCTTTAGAGTTTATAACAATATATTTGCTGAGAAAATGCACCTCACTTTAGTCTAAGAAAAGCCGTATGCCACACTGCTGACTTCTCCCTTCTAAAGAACTAAGACAAGACTTACTCCTAAAAGATATCAGTATCAGGCTGTGTATGTTGGGATTGTGTGTTGTTTTCAAGTTTTCACATGTGTTTGTACGGGTGTGGTACATGTGTGGGAATGCATATTCACATGTGTTTGGGCCCAAGTGATGCCAAGGTGTTCATGTGCTTGTGGGTGCATTTGTGTGGAGGCAGAGGCTGACAGCAAGAGTCATCGTCTACCTTGTTCACTGAGGCAGGGTCTCTGAAGCAAAGCTAGAGCATGCAAGTTCTAACATCTGGCCAAACGGCTTGCCCAGATTTCCCTGTCTCCACCTGTACGCCGTGGAATTACAGGTATCTATCATGCCTACCCAGCTTTTATGTGGGTCCTGGGAATCTGAACTCTGGTCCCTCACACTGGCACAGTAGGTTCTCTATCCACTGAACCATCTCCCCCTCAACTGGTAGGTTTTGAGCTGTGTGGAACAGTGTTGTGATTGAGACCCTCAGGATGTCATGATGCTTCCCTCCTTAACATCTAGAAGGGTAGGTGTGGCTCAGGCACATAGGTATTTGTGGCCTTAGAGACCGTGCTAATAGAGACTAGGATGTTGGAGTTTATCCAGTCTTCTCAACACTTTAGTTTTGCTCAACAACACAGGAATAAGTAGAAATTTCACACCATGTTTTGAGAGGAAAATAAAACAAAACACTTCTCCGTCCCCAGTTCTTTCAGGTGAGCCTAATGTGGCCTGACGGGGACCCAGAACAGGGCTGGGTGGCTCCTTGTTGCTGGTGACCTTGAAAACACCGAGGGAAAGCTGGACAGAAAGCAATTTCATCTCTGAAATTACACACCATGGTTCTCATTCATCTTGATAAGCACTTTTAAGGAATAAAAGGGGGTGGGAATATTGCTTCTAGGAGAACTGCGGAGACCTCCTTTTGCCGAGTCAGTTTAAAGTAAATTTAGATGTTCAAAGATGCATTTGGTTTCTATTGTGAGCTAAATTGGCCGCTTCAGAAGGGTGAGAACAGAAGAACAAAAATGCAGCAAAAAGGAGAAATGGGCAAAGAAAGTTTACTTAAGAACAAAATTATTTTGTATTCTATTTTAAAACACAGGTTTGTTCTGATTATAATGTTATTTAAGGGTAAAGATGACCATCAGTTTTTTTTCTTCTATTTGCATTTAGGTTAAGTCCTGTGTGTGTGTGTGTGTATATGTATGTGTGTGTGTGTGTGTGTGTGTGTGTGTATGTGTGTGTGTGTATGTTTGTGTGTGTCTGTGTGTCTGTATGTCTGTGTGTCTCTGTGTGTATGTCCTTGTCCTTTGCTTTGATTTAAAAAAAAACACTCATCACCAGGGTCATTATGACCTCCTGGAATCCATACAGCTTGGGGCTTTCTCAACTACCACAAAATCAGAATTCCCCATTTCCTTGTGATAGGAAAGGGGTATACCTCTCTGGAATCCAACCCTGGATTGCTCAGTGAAAGGGGGAGAAACTCTGGTTGAAACCCGTGAAGTGACCACAGGGAAAGATGCTCAGAACAACAGCTGAAGGCTCTGCCCCGCTTCAAAGCCAATGGGGCAGCCAGGGCCTTAACACAGTGGAAATCTGCATTTCAGAGTCCTTACCTCATTAAGGACAGGCCACAAGATCCATCCTGGGAAGATCTACTCAGTAGCATTTAGAAAGACAGAAAAGCAGGTTCGGCACTACCATTTTCCTCTCATGAAGGCATCTTGGAGATCTACTGGAGGGAAATGTGTGGACTTTTGGAAGGTAACTGTCAATCAACCATTCAGGATAAGCATAGAGTGCTGTTCAGCTCTGTATCCCATACCTTGCTTTGATAGGAGAGTGTAGACAAATTTCTAAACAGTCTTATTAAATAAGAAACACAGAGCCAAATATAGGGGTGAAAGCCACAGAGATCAGAGAAATAGTGAGTCACCAGCTAACTTTAGCTCACCACGCTGCTGTAGCTTCCCAAGAGAACCAGCTTCTTCCTATCTAACCTACGCCTTTATTGCCTTGCTGTTCTGCCCTCTCATTGGCTCTTAGCCCAGCCACCTCACTTCCTTGTCACTGCCTGTCTGTACAGACCTCCAGGTCTCTATGTTTGGTACTGGGATTAAAGGCGTGTGTTACCAAGCTTGGCTGTGTCCTTGAACACATAGAGACTCTGCTTGCCTTGTGATCGGATTAAGGGCATGTGCTACCACAACCTGACTTTTGTTTGTGGCTGGCTATCTATGTCCTCTGATCTCCAGGCAAATTTTATTTATTAACATGCAAATAAAATATCATCACAGGGGAGCATTCTGAGAACCAAAAGCCCCATGCATACCAGACTCAGTGCATCTCATCTACAAACACTGGAAGACAGGACAGTCCTCCTCCTCTGGTATCCCAAGCATGCCTAGGTTGAACTTGTCCTGTAGTGTGCTTATGGAAATCTACAGCCCAACAGAGAGGTTAGAGCCTACTTGGGCTTACAGGGGAGGGCTTAATCATTTCTTGTATTTAGTTCATCCTTCTCACATGAAGAATTACATTTAAACTGAGAAGAATGTGGCCTGTCAATGATATCAAGAGAACTAAAATCCTTCTGAAATACTATGGGGTGCAACCAAGAACATGGACGTGAGATCATGGCCAGGGAACAAGGCATCCTGTATTGGCCACTCTCCAGGTCATTCTTGGGAGCACTAGTTGTCTGGGATTTGTGTTATCTTCTCCGGACTTTCAAACCAACCTCACAGCAGGAAAAGATGCAAGATGCTTCTTATTCTTAACCAACAGTTATGAATGCTACTGCTGGGAGAGAATCCACATCCTCCAAAAAAGTTACAATGTTTTGGAAGATAAGGAGCCCAAGCCACTCTCTCCTTTAAGAACACTGAAAACCTTTCCGTGATCTCTAGATTTCATTATTTGCAGCAGATACCCTCTTAATAGCCACCCGCCTCCCCACAATGTCAAGAACATGCTGTCATAGAATCCCAGAGTTGACAAGACCAGCTCCCGATTGGCTGAACAAAGAGATAACTTGTAGATAGAATTTAAGAGATTAAGAAAAGAAAAAGCCGACTTCTTAGATTATGCGATGTTAATTTAATGTTATCAGATCATATTTAAGACCTAAAGAGATATTTTCAGAAATAACTTCAAAATTAAGTTTTCCACTTAAATTACCCATACAGTAATTCATCCTTGATGAGTGATTGGGATAAAGTGGTTTTGGGAGTTTGGTTTCATATGACAGTGAGTAAGAACACACAGTGTGTGAGGCGGGCTTTGTACTAAGGGTTTAATGTCTGTGATATAATTCGGTTGGCAACAGGACAGACTGGGCACAGAACAAAGCTTAGCTGTCACCATGCACTGTTGCGGCTTTGGAGCACAGTGGTATGCACCAATGGAAGGGAACAGAATAGCATCAGCAGAGTCCTGAACACTGGAGACATCTGATGAAACTTCAGTACAGATACACAGTGCTGCTGGAGTACTCTCCAATGAAAAGGGATGTCTGGAGGAAAACAGGTACAGATTTATGGGAACACACATACACACACACAAATTCTCATTTCTTTGAAGGAATGGGCCAAAAGCCTGAGATATAATAGATAAATAGCTGAATTTCAAAAGAGTGCAGAAGTCCAACTAGAAGTAGTTGCTTCTGCTGAGGTTAGGATCCTGGAGGTACATCTTCCATGAGTAGATGCATTCTGGAAGGTTTTCTTCAATTGAGTCTGAAATGTCTCCAAAGAAGCATATGTTTAATTCCTCAGCCTCAGACTGTGGCATTGTTAGTAGGCAGCAGACCCTTTAGGACCTGGGAGATGGTAGAGGAATTTAGGTCATTTGAGGTCTGATGTGAAGGAAACATTGTGATCATAGCCCCTTCCTCTTTCTTATGGCCTCCTGACCTCAACAGGCAGCTTACCCATCCCCTACTCTCTGTCATAAGGTTCTGTCAAGAGATATCTCCAAGATAAGAGGACCATGGAACTATGGGTTAAAATCTCTGAAACTGTGAGCCAAGATAAGTCCTTCCTCTCAGTAAGTCAATTTGTCTCAGGTGTTTGTTATAAATATAGGGGAGCTGACTATGCAAAGCTCCCACACAGTTTCATTTGTTATAACACTAGGGGACTGACTAACTCAAGGCCCTCACAGTTTTTATGCCTCCTTAGCTGTCTCTACTTCAGAGTCCTGAATCATTATACAGTTTGGAGTGAGACACGGTTTATCTGCCTGTATTCAAAGAATCCAAACCACAGCAGCAGTATGTCATCACTGTATGACCTGTCTAGAAAAACTCACCTGTTGAAATCCTAACCCCTATGGTAAAGGTTATTATTAAGTGACACCTATAAGAACTGATGGGGTCAGAAGGTCATAGGAGGGATTAATGTCCCTCATAGAACATTCCAGAAAACTCTCTCAGTCCTGCTATCACATGAAGACACAGTAGGCAGGTACCAGGAGGGATCTAGGAAGCTGACTCTAGGCAGTTACTGGATGCCAATGCTGATGTCAGGAGTTCCCCTTCTTGAACTAAGAAATGAATCTCTGTTGTCCTAAGCTGATCTTTTCTGTGGGTGTCTCAAGGAAGAAATGGACCCCAAAGAACCTTCCAGGACCTTTACTTATATGAGAAGCCAGGGAGGTATCAAGAGGGCCACTATTGCTACAGACAGACCCTCTGAAGTGACCTCCCATGGGCACCTGTTCCACTGAGAGCTTTTGAGACAACCAACTAAAAGCAGCATTCCTAAATGGGCTTCTGGCAAAAGTTTGACTTACAGACTTGCAGATGTCCAGAGGAAGGTAGACTACTTTTACCATGATGGACACCTTGACTCTGAAATCTCAGCAACACTCTGAGACTCAAATTGTCATCAGGCCTGACCAGCACTAGATGGTCTGCAACGTGTTGAGCAACAAAGCCAAGCTCAGACCCCATTGACTTTGCTGGGCAAGGGTCTCTTGATGCTCTTGTCCCTTGTAATGATGTCTATGATTATAATTAGGAAGCTTTCACCTGTCCAAACAAACCTTGCTAGTGGAGTGAAAACTCTTTATAGCAAGATGGCCAGAGAGATCCACTCTTCCTCCATTGAATCACAGAGCAAGTCAGCTGAGCTCTTCTTCCTACAGTATGTGAGTGAGGGCTGGTGGTTCCTACTACACCCACATAGGTGCTTATTCTGGCCCCCGTAGGAAGTGGATCTGAAGAATGACTGACTCCTGCTAGCTTAGCCTCGTGGCCAAGCTCAGGCCTGCTTGCAGTCATATCCTGTCTGCTATTGTGGTACCCAGGATCTTATGAACACAGCATATGTGACAAACATGCTTATTCTGTATCTCAGTCAAAAAGGAGGAGGAAAAATTGAGTTTTCTTTTCTTATTAACAATGATATGCATCAAGACTTTTGCCCAGGGTTGTATTTATTCTTCCATTTGTCCCAGTAGATTATCCCAAAATAATACTGATGGCCTTGAAGTTGCTCTATTACACTGTTATTGTTACGTTGCTCTGGCCTGAGTCAGCAGAGGTGGCTGTGCTCTTCAAGTCTTTATAAATGACATGAATTCCTGATGTAGGGAAATTGATTTTACAAAGAGGATGAGACCTGCTACATGGTCAGGTGAATGCTGGGATACTTCTGGTTTCTTGCATCCACTCCCATGATAAAGAAGCACCCTGCCTACTGGGCATACTCCATTCTCTGAGAAGCATACTCATACCTCAGAAAATGCCTTCAGTCCATAACCCTAGTGACTAGAAATCTGCTGGCGTTACGTACAGACTCAAGAAAGAGCAGGAAGGAGCTGTAACAATGTGAGACTATGGGGCAAGAAATGTTTACCTGTGGACACATGATCTTTCAGGTTATGTTGTTAGAGACCCTGACAATGGAAACATCCGTGAGGAGCATGAAGCAGCCCTGAGTCTAAAATTACAATGCAGGAGAATGCTGAGGTGGAGAACAAGCCCTCCCAGTGCATCAGAAACCCAGGAAAATTATCCAAAAAGACTTGTATCCTGCTGGCCCAGACCCAGTTCCTGTCATCTTCTGTTTGGTATTCTTCCCACATCACAGACCAACCTCAACTCTGGCGGTCTATGTCCACCACAGACTGTGGCCTGCTGGATGCAGAGAGCAGCTCTGATCACCTCGACACCTCAACCTATTGCATAAAGTTAGAGGGCTAAAGACATGTTCTGGGGACCCTGTCAACTCCTTAGGGGATCTGCAGAAAAGTTCTGAAACTTTCAAAGCAGTCCACAGAAAACCAGCAAAGCCACCGCTGCTGCTGTGCATTGTAGATGTGAGCAGAGTCCACCTCCTCAGTGCAGGCATGGCCAGAAAGCTTCTTCAAGATCTGGAGGAAATGAGGGGGTGAGGGAAGATCCCTCAGATCTTCACAGCTCCACCAAGAAAGCTGAAATTGAACCCCATTCTCCAGCTGCTGGGCATGACTTACCTGGTGCTTCAGGAGCAACAGTACACTTCATTTTTTTTAAATATTTTATTAAATTTTTAAGTTCATATATGAAATAAAAGAATTCACTGTGGCATTTTCATATATTATAATGTCATTATAATATGTTCAATTAATTTCCCACTGCTATCCCCACCCTCCTTGGCCCTGTCTTCCTAGTCCCCACTTGTGCTTTTATTTCAAATTTGGTTTGTGGAGTAACCATCCTCACAGGCAGCTGTCAGGATCCTGCATGTCTCTCAGGTCAGCAAAGGCATCTTCCAGCTTTGCATAGCTCACCAGGTGTAGGTCCTCAGGTCAAGGCCAGTTCTCAGTGTGCAGTGTTATTTAGGGAGGCTTCCAGCCTTTATTTAACTTTGAGTTGTATCTGGATATTGCAGGCAATGATGTGAATTCCCCTGTGCTATAGGAGGGTAGACGTTGGCTTATAGCCTGTCAGCATAGCTTATTGAATAGCTCAAGAACTCTGCTTTCTAAATGTTAGAGTTAGCTCCCCAGATTATCACAATTCCTATATATTCAGCCCCGTGACAGGCACTATCAACTTCTACAGAAAACAATGCAAGTGGAAATTGAAGCCTGGAGCAAAACTCATCATTTGCCCTCTTACTATCTTCTAAATTAAAAGTGTTCATTGAATCTCATTCCAATTTCTCTTCCTTTTATTCTAAAAGTTTCTTTTCAGTGCAGATTTTTGTACAGCTTTCTCCTGCATGCAGCATACAGAGCACATCCTCCTGACCCCGCCCAGGACTGGAATTCTAGAGGTCAGAGAGACTCAGACACCTTGGAGAGCCAAGTCAGGAGGTCAGAGCCCCGGTGCACGGACACACAGGCTGGGCCTGATGCTGTCGATGTCTAACTAAAAAGTACCTTTGTTGTCAGTGGACATGAGGAGGCCCAGGACAGGAAGGCAAGGCAGCCAGGCTTCCTGATGAGTGAGGAGTCTAACTTGTCTCTCCTGAGCTCATATCATCACCGAGGCTGAAACCACAGGTCCATGAGGTCAGCAGGGGCTCCCAAGAATGCCTGCGATGGTTTATCTGAACCCAGGACTGGATCTGTACTGCAAAGCATTCATGCTACGAAGCTGGCGTGCCTACAACAATGAGTGACCACCACCCATGGAATCCCTTTGTCATTGTTCCTAGTATAGAAACCCCAGCTCATGCCAACAAACTGTGACCCAACTTTGAAAAGTTATAAAGAAAACCACATTAGGATAGAACTGGGTGGGAAGGAGTTATCGTGGCTTCACAGGAACAGCACTGTTGTTACAAGTAGGATGTGTCCAGAAGACACACATCAGGGGCTCTCCCTTCACAAGGGTCTCTGTTTACCTTCCACTGAGAAAGTACAGGTTAAAGTTAATATAACATTCTGGATGCATCTGTTCCTTGTCTGTGTTGGAGACAGCTGGAGGCATCAGCCCACTCCTTCTGACATAGATTCCCTATACCTAAATAGGTCTTATTCACCAGCTCCAGATTCTGAGGAGGTAATTTCAGAGTTGAAGCTGGACAACAGGTTTTTGTTTGGGTTTTTTTTTCTTTCTTTTCTTCTACCCCCCAACCCCACTAGAGGAACCTGATCCCTCTGATTTTCCTGCAAGCCAGGGAGCTGTGGTCAGCAGGGGCTGTCACAGACAGGAAGAGTCTTCATATGGGAAAACAAACTGACAAAGAAAACATTTACCTATAGCTGGTGATTTGGTGCTCTTGGAAGAAGCACTTCAAGGCCTTATAGGCAGGCAATGGGGCATTTAAAAAGGTGCCTTGATTAGTGCCTAATCTGTCTGTTTCCTGCCCCAGTTCCTTTGACTTTCCACACCAG
The DNA here is from genome assembly GCA_902168325.1 of Peromyscus nudipes. Classification (NCBI taxonomy): domain Eukaryota; kingdom Metazoa; phylum Chordata; class Mammalia; order Rodentia; family Cricetidae; genus Peromyscus; species Peromyscus nudipes. The sequence goes on along the minus strand of CABHPH010134959.1, from coordinate 6,343 downwards.
TAGCAGCATTAGGAGAGGTTGCCAGGGTTATCCTGAGACCCTCAGAGAGGAGAAGCAAGCCTTCTTTCTAACTGCAGGTCTTCACGCACGTGACCTCCTTCATTGCTTTCCTGCTTTCTCCAAAGGGAAACAATGATTTTATTATTGTCAAACCTGAGGAATAGAACAGAACAAGGAGAATAGAGATGTGGCATGAGGTTTTCCTCTAGAAAAGGGCTCATGTGTTCAGTCATTCTCAGGAAAGCTGTGTGTTAGTGTGCTTCTTCCACAGCGACGAGTCTTCGATGATGGCTCCTCTTAGACACGTGTTTTGCAGACCCAGTCAGCAAATGCACAGAATCACGTTCCCACACCACCTGTTAAGGTTTGAATGAAGTGTTCCCAAGTCCCGTTTATTTATACACTGGGTCCTCGGCTAGTGGCTTTGTTTGGGAAGGAGGTCTGACTTTAAAGCCATCTGGTCTACCTGTGAATGTAGGGCAGGGCGCGGGTTTCTGGCCTAAGGTTTCTGCTCTCTGTTCCATCAAATATGCAGTCTCAATCACAGACTGGCAGCACTGTGAGCTCTGCCATGTGTCACTCACCGTGGTGGACTTAACCTTTGCAACTGTGGGCTGAAATCAGTCAATCCTGCCTGAAGTTGCTTCTGCTAGGTGTTTTGTTACAGCAAAGAACACACCACACCACTGGCATCTTCGGCTCTTGGCTATCTGGAGCTGGGAAGGAGTCAGGACATCCACATCTAGGCTCAGAGTGTAGCTGTGTCAACACCTAAGAGACATGGAAGCCACCTGCTCACCAAGGTATCGTCTGAGTCAGAACTCCCTCAGGTATTGCAGCTTAATGCCAGCCATGGCTGTGTAGTATCTGGGAGGCTGTGGTTCCTTCTTAACCACCCTGATCTTTCTAAGATGATTGTGAGGCTTTCCTGTCCCACCCAAGAAAGGGGTGCAAGAAGGTGGCCAGGCCTCTGTAACACAAAATAAACATGTTAGGTGTTGGTGACTGGGTTACTGCTATCCGAACGGCTTTGGGGTGCCGCTGTGGGCATGCAGGAAGACGGAGGAGGAGCAGGGGCCCGGTGTTGACCCCAGGGCCCCCTGCTTCTTCACACTGACACTTACACTGTGTTGTGACTCTGTAGACCCACTCCTGTCCCCTTCAGGATCTGTTAGCAAGCTTTCAAAACTTACTTCAAAAGCATAGGCTCTAAAACCCTTCATCTATAGGGTTCACCTGTAGGAAACGTTACCCCACTTTGTTAGGCAAATGGGTCCTCTCCTCTGCATGAACTGGAAGCCTTTCTGACAGGCTTTGAGTCATTAGCACCTCCGGGGAATGCCAGGAGTCCCTGGTGCTCTCTCTCCCTTGCTGCTGCATGTTGGAAACCCAAGTTCTCTAAACCCTTCAGCATGTTCCCCACCTCTACTCCCCAACCCCCACTCCCCACCCCCTGATACTTACATGTTTGATTTAGTCAAATGAACAAAGCCCCTATGTTGGCAGGGTCACCTCCGACGCGGGTGTGTACGATAAAACACATCTGATGTCTTCAAATGAACACTTTGTCTTAAAGAGCGAACGATTGGATTACTGCGACAGGTTGGCAAAACAAGCTGTCACTCAGCGGCTGTCACATCCATCTCCAAGCATCTTTTTGGGATCTGGCCAAGGCACTCAGAGAGGTGTGGGGGAAGGCTGTGGGGACAGACAGACAGCTTTGTGGGCAGTCAATACTGCAACTTTGTTGTTTTACCTTAAATCCTTTCTAAAAGCAAATCTTGCCTCTTTGCAAAGAACCTGCTGAAAACACGTTTAATTTTTAATCTCTTCTTAGCCAGTAAAGAGTGTTTGTTCTCTCTATCTTTTTCCCTCCTTCTCTCTTTTAGAAAACACCCAAAACCTTGAACATTTGTCAAAACATAATGCCTACCATTTAGGTCATCACCTACACACACATTTATTTTTGTCTAATAGAATTGAATTATTCTAATTGAATTAACAAATTAATTAATCTAATTGAATTAGCAAAAACATCTGGGGGCTTAAATCTCAAACATTGACCTCAACACGTTTTTTTTTAATTATTATTATTCAGTTTCTCTAAAGAAACAACATTAGTTAGCATCTAGATATGAGCAGGAGAGGATGCAAGCTAAGCCTGACCCCTGTGGTTTAATCTTAGCTCTGTGAGCTGCAGACAGGTCATAAGATTGCAGAATGGCTCTCAAATCTTGAGGAATCCCAGCTCAAGCCAGTTATGGGCTGAATGGACACTGGGAAGTGATAAGCTTCAAAAAGATGGCACATCTTAAAAATAACCAGTCACAGGAGAGAGGACTTGCCTAGACAGCCCTGAGGACTTATGGGCCTGTCCTCTGTCTCATGTGGGCTGGCCACCGAGACAAGGAGAGGGGTTCACTCTGTCTGTCCCAGCAGCGATGAGGACAGAGGGCACAACTGTAAGGGGTGACAAAGAGTGTGTGCCAGGAAAGGAGAGCTGAGCTTGCACAGTCAGAGACTCACGGAGCTCTGCACAGGGGCTGACGGCCCTCCCCATTGGGAAAACACTGGCACCACAAAGGGGCTAGTTCACTAGACTCCAGTGCCGCAGGAGCTGGGCTGTCCGCAGTGTGCTCTCCCAGTCACTGGCCCAGGATGAGACTGGGGAACTGAGGAACTGAAGTCAAGACGACCAGGAAGAAGACAGAACTCCAGGATGCTGGGAGGCCCCAGCTAGGCATGAGACTTGTCTTTCCAGGGCCCTGGACACTTGTTGATGTCCTAAGTACCCCGGGGTACAGGCTTATAGCTCAATAGGCGTGAAAGAGTCCTAGGATATCCTGATAAACAGACTAGATAGATGGCTACACCTCCAGTAAAAATCAGCACCTTAGGAAAGACCTGTTTACATGTCCCAGCTGTGGGTTATTGTTAGCAATATGACATGTGCAGCTTCTGGTAGTTTCTAAAATTAAGGCATTTTGGTAACTACAGATAACACAATAGATAGTCAGATCTGGGTCCAATTTTTAGAAGAAAAATAAAAGGAAGAGATTATATCAGTAAGTTGTCATCAGGTAGAAGCATCTTCAAAGCCTTCTGATTTGATTTTCCCTACCCCTATGCTCTATCAACTGCAGAGTACACGATGGAGTTAAAATAACAACTTAAAACCTGGGAGCTCAGGAGCCCTGCTCAGTGGTTTCCTTTTGCTTTTGTCTTTTCCTGATTTTCAGGTCAGTCTCCTGAGCAGACTGTAGAGTGGTCATCTGGGCAGGACTGGTGATTGGCCCCCATGCTCCACTTCAGGGCAGTGTGCAGCTGCCCTGTTCTTCCAACTACGGCTGTGTTGCACCAGTGTCCAGCTTCTACTCTTCATGTGAATTGGGACCTTGTGAGAAAACAAGATCCACGAAGAGTAAACTCAGCTTGTTTCAGGGAAGGGGCAGAGGTCAGGTCTCAGGGATGGAAATGGTACATTTGGATCTGAAGAGTCGCTGTGTTCTGCCTCCAACACCAGCTGCAGACTTGCTCCTTTCCCGAAGCTGCCTCCCATCCACCCAAGCCTGGTGATCACTGGCTCTGCTCCAGGACACATTTCTGCCTGTTTGTATGCTTGTTATGTGCCTTTTCTCCTGCTGCTTGTCAGCTCTGCTTCTAGAATCCAAGCCCCACAGCAAAGGGACCTTGGCAGCACTGGACTCTTTGGGGGAAGCAGAATTGCTGCTGCTAGTCAGTAAATATTCAAGGGCTGCAGGAATGGAACGGAAACCTCGAGTGAAAGCTCACACCTGAGCTAACAGTCTCGAGTAAATCTCCAGCGTGAAAAGACAATGAGCAATCCATCTCCACAATATATATATTGAGGGAGTGGTTCTCCACCATTGGAAGGAAAAGGAAGAAGTGGGGCAGGGTGGGGGGAAAGAAGAAAGGAGGGGGAGAGACAGAATGGTTAGGAGATAGAATTGATTCTGTCCTCGGGTATGAGCCAGTCATTTCTGCATCCCTATTTTAAACCCCACATTTAATCACAGAGATATTTTATAGCTCATCTGATAATGCTATGGCCATTCTGGTTGCCTGCACAACTGCTGGGCCAATGGAGTCGCTAAGCAGTCAAGTCTCATGCAAGATGGTACCCATACTCTCCTAAAATGTATGCTGTGATCTTTATTATGTAGATTTAATTGAACAGGTTTTAAATAGGTACTCATCCTCAAACTTCCCTATTCAGACCAAGAAAAGCAATTCTGGAAAGGTGGTGGCATCACAGAGGCTGCTCCTCAGGGTCTTAAGGGAGCAAGCCTGGAGAGGGGCAAACAGCAGCCAGCACTCTACTAAGCCCCACAGGGTTTCTGGATAGCTCCCTTTGCCCTTTAGTCATGAGAAGCTTGTGCTGTTCAATTTTGCTGCCACAACCCCTCCTGGAAGGCTTCAGGACTCACCCAGAACACACACTGGACATCTTGTCATCCAGCAAATGAGCACAGACATGAGTGATCCACAGTGTTGAAGGAACAGTGTCTCCTTCAAAAGCAAATGTCTGCATGGCAGGGAGTACAGTCTGAGCTTCTCCTGAATTCATCCCCAGCATCACTACAGAACAGAGCTGAGTAAATGGTCACAGCTCTTTGGGAAGTCATGCCAAGAAGATAGCCTCTCGGTGAGGACCAGTTTGAGTGGGAGGGCAAGAGTCAGCATGTGCAGGTGTGAGCTGGGCAGGGAGAGCTTTGCCTTTGTACAGACAGGTCTACCCTAAGGTCTTAGCTTCTGCACCTCCATGAAGGTCAAAGAGAGACAGGGGACTGGTCTCTGGAATCCTGTGGCAAGAGGAGCTTTGGATGATTTCCAGGACTGGGGGGCAGGCAGCTACGGGCAGTTGCCAAGAAAAAAACTGCTAATGGTGTGGCAGAAAAATACATTAAAGAGAGAGTCAACTCTCCCCCTCTAGTGAGTAGTTTGTTTGCTAAGAAAACAAATGTGGATGTGGGGACTTGTCTATCATGTAACCACATAATTAAACCTATAATTAATTACCAACTGTGAAGAGTCCCAGGAAGGGAATGTGCAGGGCCCTAGAACAACTTCTGGCAATGTATGTCAACATAATGTTTAATTGGGAGTCCAAAACCTCTTTGAAATAAAACGGCCCTGGAAACTGGGGACTCGGGGTCTTTCCTTCTCAAGATGTTGGGAATTAGCCTGAATAGCGATGCCATTGGGTCATTATGGTCACAGGGGGACCTGTGGGATGAAGAGCCCTGGAGGTGGACTGGCCTAGTACTGAGATAGGGTTTCAAGGATGACAAGGGGATTTTGGTTAGCTCTCAAGCACAATAGAAAGCCATCAACGTGTCAGACAGTAGGTCCTGTGGGCCCATGTTGACTGGACCATGCCTCCTGGGCTGCGATGGAGAGGATGAATAGAATGACACTGGTGCAGGAAGCCCTGCCTGAGCAGGGTTTGCTTGAAGACGGAACAGTGCAGCTGCCAAACCAGATGAAGCGTCAGAAGGAAGGTCTGGGGGATGTGTGGAAGACATAGTTTGAAAATAATGAGCCAAGGTCTTAGCACCCACAGTGGAGAACAGGGCTTCCCTCATATAGGAAGGGTCACCAGGAGGCACAGCCGCCAGTGATATGCTGTGCAGAGAGTGTGGAAAACCGTTCTCACATCATCACAAATGGGATAGGCCTTCCATGTCATGCTGAGTTACAGGGGAGCAATCAAAGGTTTTTCTGAAGAAATAAATAGATAGGATTTCCACTAAATAGCAGATAGTTGTATCTTGTTCTTTCTGACATCATGAAAAGTTGCAACTGAATATAGTTTTGGTATAAAAAACAACCAATAACTAGGAGAATATGGTTTTTCTTAGAATCCTCAGCTTCTGAGTAGAACTCAGTCTTATACATTTAGTTCTCCCCATGTTGAGATCTCAGGCAGTGTACCTGGATCCTGGCATTGAAGACAAAAAACTACCAGAAGAGAGGCAGGGGGTGAGAGGGTAGGAGGACACAGTGTTAGCCTTCTCCAGTCCACAAAACAAAGACAACAGAAAACTCATGGCTACAGCTGGTGAGAAAAAGGTAGATTCTGAGTTGTGTAGTAGAAAATTGCAAGCTTTATTAACCAGAATGCTTGACTATGCTATATTACAACAGTACCCCAACATCAACATCTGAATGGCATGCCCTGTTGGAGGCTTATTTCTCATTTTGTCATGTAATAGTCATGAGGCTCTTCTGGGATTGGAAATATTCTCAGTCCAGGTTGCAGCTCTCACAAAACACTGCAAATCACCTTTCTCCACATAAACACCACACACACACACACACA
>CABHPH010134958.1:32164-48762 GCA_902168325.1 Peromyscus nudipes | reverse complement strand
TAGTCATCTATAGTAGTCAAACTTATAGTCATGTTAGCTCAGTTTTCTAGGTATACAGAGATATATTTCAGACAGATAGGTAATCTTCAAACACTTCAAAGACCTACAGAATATGGCATTTGAAATGTTTTAATAACTTAGACTTTTCATGACAATAAGACACGTTTACTCCAGGCAGCACCAATGTCCTCCAGAAAAGAAGATGGGCATCAAAGTAACTACATAAGGAGTTGGTTTTCTTTATGGTAAAAGCTAGCCATATGTACAAAGAAACTGCCCTTGCCTCACTTGCTGACATTTACTGTCCTAACTGGACCAGCAGGACACAAATGAGGTAACTGCCGAACTTTGCCAAGACAGGGTAGGGCAGTTTTTCAAAATTTCCTGCTTCACAGGAAAATTCTTCAGATATGATAGAACTGTAGGCCAGAGTTGGATGCCCCAGCATTACAGAGGAACTTTGGGTGACTGTCAAGGCAGTGAGATATCCCTGTCATTAAGTAACATTTCACCCTTCTGGGGCTTTGATGGAGTTGAAGACTAAATAGTTATAATTATAGTTTTCTTTAGTTATAATAAAAAGTAAATTAGATATGAAACTTGAGACTCATCAAGATAAGATAGATAATTAAGTGTTTTCTCTAATTTTGTCAAATGCAAATGGATTGGATATTGTTACTGTAATTCTTATTCAATAAATGTTTTTATTGTTTATAATCTTACTATGTTAAAGTTAAAATGTTCCTTTTTAATTAGACAAAAATGGGGAAATGCTGTGAAACAATCCTCTTGTATACTATGAACATTTGTCACTTGAAATGGTTTAATAAAATGCTGATTGGCCAGGAAGTTTGGGGGAGGGCTGACCAAACTAAAGATGATGAGAAGGAGAAGGGCAGAGAGAGGAGTCACTAGCCAGACACAGAGGGAGCAGGAGATGAATTTGCCATGCTAATAAGATACCACCACATGGCAGAGTGTAAATAAGGAATATGGGTTAACTTAAAATGTAGGAATTAGTTAGTAATAAGCCTGGGCTATCGGCTGAGCATTTATAATTAACATAAGCTTCTGTGTGCTAATTTGGGAAGTAACTACAGGGTATTTGGGAATGAGCAGTCAGGACAGGAAATGTCTGCTTACAGAAAAAAATCTTCTGGAGGAAATATGGAGGATAAATAGAAATCAGGTAGCCTGGAATGAGCAGTTCTGGAAGGAGCCTGTTGTATTGGATTGTATGACACATGAGAAGTGTTAACCAGGAGCTGTGGTTAGGAGAGGATGAGGAAGGAAACCATTCACAAGGTTTTATATCCCCATCAGCATGTCTATTGAAAGCTTATATATAAATATGTGTCAATAGAACTCTCCAGTGGAGCAGAAGCAATAGAAACTTGTAAATGTACATATGCAAATATAATGCATGTATGCATACATGCACACACACACAAACACACACACATGATTATGAGAGTAGAGAAGTTAGCTGAGCCAGTGTCTGCAAACTAGAAAAACAAAAATGCCTCCATGAGATCGAGCTCTAAGGCATTTTCTCAATTAATGATCAATGGGGAAGGGCCCAGGCCTTGGTGGGTGGTGCTATCCTTAGGATGGTGGTTCTGAGTTCTATAAGAAAGCAGGCCAAGCAAGCCATGTAAATCAAGCTGATAAACAGCTCCTCTCCATGGCCTCTGCATCTCCTGTCTCCAGGTTCCAGCCCTGCTTGAGTTCTTGTTCTAACTTCCTCCAGTGATGGACTATGATCTGGAAGTGTAAGCTATGGTGATATATTGTGGGCTCCAATATACTGTGCACACTAATAAAGCTTATCTGAGGATCAGAGGAAAAAGTCAGCCACTATATTAAACATAGAAATCAGGCAATGGTAGCACTTACCATTAATCCTAGCATTCCAGAGGCAGAGATTCATCAGGATCTCTGTGAGTTCATGGCCACAATGGGAACAGAGCCAGGCATGGTGTCACGTGCCTTTAATTCCAACACTACTTAACCTTAAAGGTCTGGAGGTCTGTACAGACAGACAGGAAGTGACAGAGCTGAGCAGAAAGAGGAAGTGATGTAGCTGGGCAGAGAGAAAAAGTCAGATTGCAGGGACAGAAAGGCATATAGGCATGGGTATACAGGAAGTAGGTCTCTTTGGAAGCTGAGGAGTTGATGAGGTGAGGTTGGCTGTGGCTTGATCTATTCCTCTGATCTCTTGGTTTTTACTCCAATATCTGGCTCTGGGTTTTTTTATTAATAAGACAGTTTAGCAATTCATCTTACATCTGGTGCCCTAACATTTGTGGCAAGAATTCACTAAAAAGCCAATTGTCTGGGACTCAGGCCCAAGCTGCACATGGCCAGAGTCTCCACCCCACATTAGCTGGAGTCTCTTTGGCTTCTTCTCTCCTGGTGAGTGGTGGGCTCTATCTGTCTTTGAATCCCCATCTCTGATTGCTACTACACCAGGTAAGCTGCCTTGAAACACCCTCTGACTTCTACTGTTCTACAGTCAGCAAACTTGATAAGTTAATTAAGATGTCTTAAAGGGAGGAATTAGTTAAAAGATAATTTTTTCCCATATTAAAAAATGAGGAACATTTTTACAATGGAGGAAATTTGGTCTCTGTTTGACAACACATTAGGCAGTCTGAAAATGAAATAATTAAATGAGAGGATAATTAATGTTGATGGGATTTACATAACATCAATTATGAATATAATTTGTTTGATCATTTTTATTTTAACATTTAAAAGGTTGGTTAATTTGAATGCCAAGATAAAAGTTGTAGGAAAATGTGTTAAAACAAATCATAGAGAAATTCAGACCCAGACAGAAGGATTTAAAGAAGAACCTATCTCAACATTGAATTATATGGTTACAGGAAAACAGCCTATTTTCAAACAACCAACCCTAATCTATCCTGTAAAATTACAGGAACTGCCAAATGCTCAAGGTTGTATATGAGCTAACCGGAATCTAGTGGAAAAGTTAGATTTGAGGAGATTTAAAGAAGTTGTAGTCTCATATGGTATGCATTCTCCATCTGTAAAGCAGATGTTAAACTCGTGGTCAACTTCTGATAGAATTATCCCTCAGGACTGGAAAGATTTGGTTACAAAAGTCCTAGAAGCTGGACCACAGTTACAGTGGAGAACCTGATGGAAAGAGGAGGCTAAAACTGTAGAACAACAATGTAGGGCTAGAGGTATGGAAATTTTTTCCCAGGATCAACTTCTTGGAGAAGGCGATTATGCTGATATACAAATACAATCTTTATATAATGACCACATCTCAATTCCATGCCACATGGCAGCCATAAATGCATGGGTCAGAATTGAAGAAGTAGGGAAGAAAATTGAGTAATTTACAAAAGTTGTACAGGTTCCAAAAGAAATCTTCATGGATTTCTTACAAAGACTGTCTTCAGCAGTAAATAATAATACCAAATTCAGAAGCTAGACAGATAATAATTGAATCTCTGGCTATTGAGAATGCTAATGCAGCATGGAAAAAGGGTAATTAGACCAATTAAGGCAAGATCAGCACCCTTGGAGGAATGGGTCCAGGATACAATTAATATTGAATCACATGACCATAATGATATATGGATAGGGGAGGTGATTTTAAGAGGTTTGAAGAAAAATAATAATGTCAGATGCTTTAATTGCAGTAAACAAGGTCACCTAAAAAGGGACTATAAACAGGGCATTCCGAGAAACAATGCTTCTTCAAAGAACAATGGCAACAGAACACCCCTCCCTTACAGAATGTTTGGTAAAGGCAAACATTGGACTAACAAATATATAACAAGGGACAGACAAGATAATCCTTTGCCTTTGCTGTTGGGAAACTCCCTGATGGGCCTCTTGCAGGCCTCCATGGCAAATGGAGTTCAGTCCTTTCCTGCTACTGTAGAAGAAACTCTTTCCTAGAGCAATTAAATAACCAAATGCCTATTGTTAAAACCATATTGCTCAGGGTGATAGAACAACGATAGCAGAAAAAACAAAAAATTCAGGAGAAACCATAAAGTGACTTTTTGACAAACTTCTACAAATGAACAATGACCAAAATTAACAATATGAATAAATGACTTTGTCATGGAGGGTCTTGTAGACACAAGTGCAGACATAACAATATTTGCACCAGAATCTTGGCATCCAAATTAGCCTCTTCAGGAGGTAAATGTCCAGCTGTTAGGGATTGGAACATTATCTCAAGTGAAATAGAGCACAAGACGGGTCAAATGTATAGGGCCAGAAGGACGGCGGGGAAAATTAAAGTCATACGTGGCTAATATATCTATGAATTTATGGGGCCATGATTTATTACAATAATGGACTACACAGATTAACATCCCTCCAACCTCAGAAACAAACTATAAACTAACACATGTTTCTGAGAAAAATATTAGAAGTTATTATAAAGAACAGGGCACAACAGCTGCTGATCAGACACCAACAGCTCTACCTTTAAAATGGTTAACAGACAAGCCTGTATGGGTTCAGCAATGGCCTTTAACAACAGAGAAACTCCAGGCTTTAGAAGAGCTGATACAAGAGCAGTTAAATGCTCAGCATACTGAAGAATCAACCAACCCTTGGAATTCTCCAGTATTTGTTATTAAAAAGAAATCTGGTAAGTGGAGAATGGTAACAGACCTTAGAGCAATTAACAAGGTAATTTAGCCAATGGACTCTCTACAATCTGGAATTCCTTTGCCTACTCTGTTACTTAAAGGATGGCCTATTATAGTTATCTATCCAAAAGACCCTCAATACCCTTACAAGAAAAAGAAAGTTTTGCCCTCATGGTGCCTACTTATAATAATTCTCAGCCAGTTAAGAGATATCAATGGAGGATTCTCCCACAGGGAATGTTAAGAGACCAACCCTGTACCAATATTTTGTACAACAGCTGTTGGAAGTAATATATAAACAATTTCCTAAATCTATGATTTATTATTACATGGACGTTATTTTACTAGCTGATTCAAATGCAGATACTTTAGAATGTTTGAAGAAGTAAAAAATGTTTTGCCTTGTTGGTGATTACAAACTGCTCCTGAAAAGATACAAGAGGAGATTCTATTCATTATTTAGTATATAAAACAAGTCTACAAAAATTAGACCCCAAAAGGTACAAATTAGGAGAGATCAATTAGGGACTGTTAATGACTTTCAAATATTATTCAGAGACATTTCTCTGAATATGGACTGTTGTTGGGGTAAAAAATGATGAACTAGTAATTTGTTCAAATCCTTAGAGGGTGACAAGGACTTTAGTAGTCCAAGAAAATTATCAGCTGGAGCTGAGAGAGAACTGGCCTTGGTGGAAAAGAAAATACAGGATGCGCATGTGGATATCCAAAGCTTGATTGCATATTGATTATTTTACCCTCTGAGCATTCTCCTATAAGAATTTTAATGCAAAAGGAAGATATTATATTGGAATGGATATTTCTACCAAATAAACAGAGTAAAAAATTAAAAACTTATGTGGAAAAGATCTCTGACTTGATTTTAAAAGGAAAATTGAGACTTCATCAATTAGCAGGAATAGACCCAGCAGAAATTGTAGTACCTTTAACTACTGATGAAATTGACAAACTATGGGCAGAAAGCCAACCTTGGCAAAGAGTTTGCAGTAATTTTTTGGGAGAGATTAACAGCAAATATTCCCAAAGCAATAGAATTAAACTTATAAAAAGAGCTGATTGGATCCTGTCTCACATTGTATGGGAAACACCAATATCTAGAGCCCCTACATTTTATACACATGCAAGTAAACAAGGGAAGGCAGGTTACAAATCATACAAATTTAAGTAAAGTGGTTCAAAGTCCTTATAATTCAGTTCAAAAATCAGAATTATATGCTAATCTGATGGTATTAGTGGATTTTTCTGAACCTCCCAACATAGTTATTGACTCTCAGTATGCTGAAAGAGTGGTCTTATATATTGAAACAGCATAATTTATCCCTGATGAGTCATAATTAACCACTATTTATTCAATTACAAGATATAATCAAGAATAGGAAGCATCCAATTCCATACGTGTCTGCCAGGCCCTCTAGCACAAGGTAATGAAAAGATTGATAAATTATTGATAGAAAATGTGCTGGAGGTCTCAGAATTTCATAAAAAACATCATGTCAGTAGTATGGGTTTAAAAAATGATTTTTCCATAACCTGGCAACAAGCCAAGGAAATTATAAGGAAATGTCCTATTTGTTCTTTTTAATCAAACTCCACCAGCAGCAGGATATAACCCAAAAGGTACCCAGAGGAATGAAATCTGGCAGATGGGTGTGTTTCATTTTGCAGAACTTGGAAAACTGAAATACATACACCACACCATTGATACCTTATTCAGAATTTCAATGGGCAATTGCTCTGAGTTCAGAAAAGGCTGATTCTGTAATCACACATTCACTAGAAGTTATGGCCATCATGGGTATACCTGAACAAATTAAAACTGACAATGCCCCAGCATATGTCTCTGGTAAAATGAAACAGTTTTTTGCTTATTACAATATAAAGCATATTACAAGTATACCACATAATCCTACAGGCCAAGCATTCATAGAAAGATCAAATTGAACTCTAAAGGATATGCCAAATAAACAGAAATGGGTAACAAAACCCCCCAGAAATAGATTACATAATGCTCTATTAACTTTGAATTTTCTCAGTGCTAATGAGAAAAGAACAACAGCTGTGGAGAGACAGTGGATAATAGAAAAAACAACAGAATTAAATCATCCTATATACTTTAAGGATGTGCTGACCTCAGAATGGTAATCAGGATATGTGTTACATTGAGGACAAGGTTTTGCTTTTGTTTCTATAGGAGAGAAGATAAGCTATGGATACCATCAAAATTGATAAAAGTTTGATCTGAACAAGAGAGACCTTTTAATTAGAAGAGGTGATAGTTCATCAACCAGCATGACCATTCAATTTAAATTAACTTGTACAACTAACAAATGCTTTTCATTTAATCAGATATAACTTACCAAAAGGGAACCTCCTTAAAGTTAGGGTTGGGGAAGGGTTTTTGTTTTTTCTTTCAGGAGAATGAAGGCTAAGAAATCTGAAGAACACTGGACAAATGAGACATCTGAAGAAAAAGGACAAATCATCCAGAAAAAAAAATGTTCCAAGAAAAAGAGTAAATTGGCCTATTGGTATATCATATATAAAATTTCATAAGTCTTCTTAAAAGTTTGATTCTGCAGTTCTCTACAGACACTTAACACAAATGGTCTTTATGTAGTCCCAGTTCAGTTAAAAATTAAAGCTGGCTTTGGAGTTGGAGCATGGCTGTCTCCTTCTGTGAAACGAAAATGCAAAATCTCTGTATCATGTCAGAAGCGTCATCTGATATGAGACAGAAGAAAAACCAAAGTTAAGAGATTCTCTATTGTCACTAATCTTGTAATTCTTTGGTTCCATTTTGATTCTTTAAAACTTTTCTTAAGGTATGAATTTTATATCAACATTTATAAGATTAATACATATATTTTAAACTTTTGTCATGATATTAATGGTCATATAGAGTACTAAATAATTCTAGAAAAAAAGGCTTCATCTAGCTGCCTATACATGTTTTCATGTTTTTGTCTCTTACCAGTTTTCTGCAGGGAATCATAACCATGCCTAACAGCTAATTTGAAGTCTCTAGAAAGATGATGGGGCCTCACAAGGACGGTTCTATCAGGATCATAATAATATTACTAAGCTGACAAACACTGCCCAAAGATCGGCTTTGGACTACAAACTTCTCAGGACAATTTCAAGATGGATAGCTGAGATGATCCAGCCTCACAGACAAGGACTTAAGGCAAGCACTGCATTTTTGCATTATGCAGAGACTGGACAACAAATGTTACAGCTACCTCTCCCAGGACTTGACAATTAACCCAAAATTTTTCTTTTCAGGATTCCCTATATATATATTTTATATTGGATTGGATTTTTGGTTATTGTATGTAAATTTTGTATATTGATACAAATTTGAGATTGATTTTGTTAGAAAATACTGTACAAGTATTTCTAATCTTGTTCAAGGTATTGTACCTCTATGGTTCATATATGCAATTTACTAATCCTTGAAAGTTATTATTACCAACTAATTAAGATATAAAGAAATGTAAGTTAGTAGTTAGTCATTATAATTGAACTTGTAGTTACCTAAGGTATGTTTTTGAGGTCAAGCAGAGATATATTTTAGATAGACAGGTCATCTTCAAACACTCCAGAGATCTACACAATATGACATTTAAGATGTTTTAATAACATAGATATTTTTTTCTTTTTTTATGACTATGAAACATGTCTGCTCCTGGTAGCACCAATCTACTTTAGAGAAGATGATAGGCATTGAAGAAACTATATATGGAGTTTACTTTCATTGTGGCAAAAGTTAGCCACTGGGCAAGAAAGTGCCCTTGCATCAACTGCTGACAGTATGCTGTCCAAAATGGACAAGCAGGACACAAAACAAAGGACTGCTGATCCTTGCCAAGACAAAGTAGGAAGGCTCTTTAGAAAATCCTGCTTCACAGATGAGTCTGTCAGATATGCTAAGCCTGTAGACCAAAGATGATGCCCCAATATTACAGAGAAACTTGGGTGACTGTCCAGGTAATCAGCTGTTTCTGTCATTTCTCAAATTTTTTGGAAGTTGCTTGTTTGCACTTCCTGTTTTACTAGTTAATATTATTTCCTTCTCAGGTCTCTGAGGGAGTTGAAGATTAGATAGTTGTAGTTACAGTTTTCCTTGTTAACAAATTCAGAAAAGAAACTTACTAAGAGGTGTAAAGTGTGTAAGTCTGAAAGACATAAAAGATAGTTTTTGGTTGGTAATACAAGTTAGGATAGAAAGTGAATTAGGTACATTTTGGACTTACCAAAATAGGATAGATGATAGAATATTTTATCTGAATTCATCAAATGCAAATGGAATAGACATTGTTGATGTATTTATTGCCTGTATATATTGTATATAGTTATTGTACTTATTATATATAGTTTTCCTTATGACCCATGGCAACACTGGATTCAGTGGCATTGAATCCAGCTCTCCCGAGGTGAAAGGCTATTGGACAGGTTTGGATGCATCTGCTCAAACTACTTCTCATGAGCTCACCATTGCAAACGATTTAATTGGCTGCATAATAGGGCGTCAGGGCACCAAAATCAATGAGATCTGTCAGATGTCTGGGGCGCAGATCAAAATTGCAAACCCAGTGGAAGGATCTACTGATAGGCAGGTCACCATCACTGGATCTGCTGCCAGCATTAACCTGGCTCAGTGTCTAATCAATGTCAGGCTTTCCTCGGAGACAGGTGGCATGGGGAGCAGCTAGAACAGTGCAGATTCATCCATAATCCCTTTCTGCTGTTCACCACCACCCATGATCCATCTGTGTAGTTTCTGAACAGTCAGCGATTCCAGGTTTTAAATAGTTTGTAAATTTTCAGTTTCTACACACTTTATCATCCACTCATGATTTTTTAATTAAAAGCGTTTTAATTCCTTTCTCTGTTCAGCAGTTACACTGGGATATCCATATTTAGTTTTATAAGCTTCTCCCCTTTTTTCCATTTTTTGGGGGTTTTTTTGGCTCATGAATTTTTGTTTGTCATGGAAATGTAAGAGTGGAATATTAATACATTTCAGTTTAGTTCTGTAATGTCAGGAATTTTTCAAAAAAAGTTAAAAGATGGACTGGAAAAAAATTATTAGTTATAATGTTTTTGTGGGTTTTTTTTAGACAAAAAGGGGGAAATGTGGTGATATATTATGTCCCCCAATATATTGTGCACCCTAATAAAGATTATCTGAAGATCAGAGGAAAAAGCCAGCCACTATATTAAACAAAGAAGTCAGACAACCATAGCACATACCTTTAATCCTAGCATTCCGGAGGCAGAGATTCATCTGGATCTCTGTGAGTTCAAGGCCACAGTGGGGACAGCCAGGCATGGTGTTACATGTCTGAAGTATGAGATTGAGCTTCATTGGGTGTGTATTATGCTCAGTTCTGATAATTAATTGATTAATTTAACTGTAACTCATTACAAATTTGTTTCTTCCTCTTTATTTGCTTACCTTGTTTCATTTTCTCCATGTTACTTTTCATGAAATGTTTAGTTGTTATGGATTTTCTGTTCAGATATGTTGATCAGTAGTGAGGGCCAAGAATCTCCTATTCAGTGGATTTAAACACTTTTTAAAAATAAAATTATTTTACTATTTTATCTGTATGGGTGTATTTCCTGTGTGCATGCCTGGTGACCACAGAGGTAATAAGGGGTATTGGACCCTGGAACTGGAGCAACAGACAGTTGTAAGCTGCTGCTCTGTGGATGCTGGGAATTGAATCAGGGTCTTCTGGAAGAGCAGCCAGTGCTCTTAATGCCTGAACCATCTCTCCAGTCTAAATCCATGCATCCTTAAACTACATGTGTACTTTTGATTTTCAGAGACAACAGTTAAAAGCATTTCATGGCACTTATACAATTAGGCCATGTCTCTATCCATGACATTGTCTTTTTTTTTTTTTTTTTGGTTTTTCGAGACAGGGTTTCTCTGTGTAGCTTTGCGCCTTTCCTGGAGCTCACTTGGTAGCCCAGGCTGGCCTCGAACTCACAGAGATCCGCCTGGCTCTGCCTCCCGAGTGCTGGGATTAAAGGCGTGCGCCACCACCGCCCGGCATGACATTGTCTTTACAATGTGCAGACAGCTATGGTACCTCAGTACATTAAGTCCATTATGTTTCAGGGATTTAACAGCCCCCACAAGCATCTGAAAAATTCCAGCAGGTCTTTGAATAGTTGACAGTTTATTTTTCATACCTCACTTCACCTCTTTGCATTTAATTAACAATACATTTTTAAAGCAGAAAAAAAAAAACAGCTTCTATGAGGAATTATCTGAGAATATCAAGGCTAATTTTTGCATTATTTTTTACATATTACCTTGCTTCTTAGAGTTGACTTTCATCATTTTAGGCTTGTCATGGCAACATCTTTGACCAAATTCTCCAATGCTTTATTTTGTGAAAACTTAACATTAATTTGAACGATGCCACACATTTAATTGAAAATGAGGAAAATTTATTTTGAAGAGTTCAGTTTGCAGTCTCTGAGATGAATAGCAATTGCCTTAAAATGCATAATCTTAATCTTGCTCTTTGATTTCATAATTTCCCCACACTCTTGCCTTTGTCTGGATACCTGTCCCATGTTACAGGGCACCCTTGTACCTCTCATGGACCATTGGTGCTAGCTCTTGTTTGTATACTGCCTAAGTGTTTGAAAATAAGAACCCTCTTCTATCCAGTGTAACCACTCAAATTTTGAGATCTTTGAAGAATATTGCTGAAATTTGTCTGTTGGGGGGCACTTAGATGTGGGAAATAGAATTGAGCTTGGCATAACGGCCCATGTCTGTAATCCTAGTACTTAGTGGGGTTAAGGTAGGAGGATTATTATGAATTCCAGGTCAATGTGAACTAGTCGGCCTACTCCTATCCCCCCCCAAAAAAATTCCTATCCCAAGAAATGATAATGGGTTAAATGGTTTCTATAAGGAAGTAGGACACTTTCAAACTTTTGTAATGAAAGGAGTATCACAGGGTATGAGAATTTAGGGTAATTTAGAGTAACTCAAATAATTGAAGGATAGTCTCAGAACAAACATCCATAGCAACACCAGGCAAGAAGACCATTTAGAATTGTATAATTAGCCATGTCTAAGGATTTCTAAATTGTTTCCAGTGGTCTGTATCAAAATCTTCAGAATCTTCCTATCATAAGAGGAAACATATGTATTTACCAAGGACACCAAGGAAGCGGTACAACCTTTTCCGTGGTCTCTGACCCATAAGTGTCAAGTCCCAGAGAATGAGGAAAGTTGGCAAAGAAAATCTCCTGTGGAAGAGGCCACAAATTATTACAGCTATTTGGACACTAGCTGACTCTACCACATCTGCATTTTGTTTAGCACACTTTATGACTCTTAAAATTTGAATCATGTAGATCGATTTGGTAACACTTTTTTTGGTGTTTTTTTGTTTTGTTTTGTTTTGTTTTGTTTTGTTTTTGTTTTTGTTTTTGCAAGACAGGGTTTCTCTGTGTAGTTTTGGTGCCTGTCCTGGATCTCACTCTGTAGACCAGGCTGGCCTTGAACTCACAGAGATCCTCCTGGCTCTGCCTCCTGAGTGCTGGAATTAAAGGTGTGCGCCACGGCCGCCTGGCATGTAACACAAATTTCTACCCCAACGTGAATCACATCTATTATGTAATCTCTAAAAGGAGGAGGAGGAGGAGGAGGAGGAGGAGGAGGACTATTTCTTGCTAAGGCTCCTACACCCATCACTGACAACTTCCATGAATTATAAGCATAATTCATCAATAAGGGAATGCATTTTCTACACTAAAACTCATTCTTAGTTGGTTTAATGTTACGGTGTTTGCTTTTCACTATTGATAAATCTCTTACAGATTTCTAATATATCTTTCTTCATTGAATTTTATGTATTAATCAAACTACTCTCATAGTTTTGATAATAATGTAAGGGCTCTATGAATACATAAGAATAGGTATAGAAAAATATTTTCCTACATGGTGGACATATACATGCACTAATATTGGACTATAAATGGCAAAATATCATAAAGGTCTCACATGGAATTTGTTTTATATAATGAAGGGAGGGCTAGACACTACAACCTCGAAAAATATGTAGATCAGATGAAATGTAAATTTTATAAGCACACTAATTTTGTTTAGCATATTGAGGAATTTTGGTGAGTATACTTTAGGTCAAAAGGCAGTTGGTAGTATATTTATGTACAGAGTAATTAGCTT
This sequence comes from Peromyscus nudipes, assembly GCA_902168325.1. NCBI lineage: Eukaryota > Metazoa > Chordata > Mammalia > Rodentia > Cricetidae > Peromyscus > Peromyscus nudipes. The sequence continues at coordinate 35,874 of CABHPH010134958.1, read as the reverse complement.
AGGACTTTTGATAATGTAAGAGTTAAAACAATCCTGTCTCCTATTTCTGTAACCTACCATAGACTATGTAAAACAAACTCCTAAGAAGTAACCACTATAAGGCTTATAACATCAGGGAAGAGATTCAAGTATGAACTGGGGGCAGGGATAGGAGCTATTGAGAAATGCACATCAATTCCAAATGTGGTAAACCTAGCAAAACCCTAATACTATCATCAGTAATTAAGATCATGAGATACTAATTGCTAAGTAATATTTAGGGTATTTTTAAACATAAACGTGTTTTCATGAAACACAGGTATCTTCAAATGGCATATGGATGACCAATCACAAGGAATTAATTTCATAATATTTTTTCTTCCAATAGTACTCTCTGCTATGAAGTTCAGTGAGTAATATGGATGCAGAGGAATATGAAAAGATGAGCTCTTACAGTTAGTCCTGTGGCTGGAGTGTTATTTCTAGGAGAAACCATATAATTTACAATATATGGTATAGAGTGATTTTCTGATTGGCTTTCTCAATACCACCTTTATATTTCCTTGCGAGACTGTAAGTGAAGAAAAAAAGAGAGAGAGAAGAAGGAAGAAGAAACGTTTTCTGGTCCCGCCCCCAAGCCCATGATAAATTCAGAATCTCTGAGTGTGGGACCCAGAAATCAGCCTTGAAAAGCAAATCTGCCAGGGCGAACGTAATGCATTCTCATAGGTGAAAACATTATCAGATCATGATAGCATTTCTCAAACTTTGCTGCACATGCAAATCATTATGGTACTTGCCAAAAGAGGTTCATGTTCCTCAACTCCCAAATCACTGGGAACAGAGCTCAAGGTTTGCATCTCTAACAACTCCTAGGATCCTGCTGCATTATCTGTGTCTGAGCTTCTATCTGGATACTGCTGCTCTGGAGTATCACTTCCATTGTCTTCCTAAACACAGGCAGGGAAGTCAGATGCCCAGTTGTGGCTGCTCTAATGGGTGTTCTATAGATTGAAGCATCAGTGTGTTCTGGAATTCCAGAAAGGTATTAACTCTCAGACTTTTTGATTCCAGACCCCTGTTAAGACGATTTCAAGGTAATGAACATGTGCAATTAAGTTTGAGAATCTCTGAGTGTGGGACCCAGAAATCAGCCTTGAAAAGCAAATCTGCCAGGGTGAACTGATTCTTAAACACGTTAGAATCACCTGTGGGAATTTATTTATAAGTGATATGTGGACTTACCTCAAGATACCTCCTTTAAAATCTTTTTTTTTTCTTCAGGTTTACTAATTCTTTGAGAATTTTGTACAGTGCATTTTGATCATATTCACCTCCAGTTGTTCCCAGATCCGGTCCCTTTTCCCGACCCACCCAACTTTGTGCCCTTTTTTTATTCCACCACCAAGTCTAATTTGTGCTACTTTTATATTCTTAGATGTGTGGCTATCCTCTGAAGCTTGTTGACCTACTAGAAGCAACACTCTTAAAGAAATCTAGTTCTCCTAGCAGCTAACAATTGCCAATAGCTCTTCGGCTAGGAGTGAGATTTTGTGTCCATCTCCCTTCTCCATGTTGGGATTTTATCTGGCTTAAGCTTGCACAGGCCTTGCACATACTGCCACAACTCTTGTGGGTTGACATGTACAGCTACCTTCCCGTGTCTTGAAAACACTACTGTTTCTTTGTAGTCATCCACCACCTACTCTTACTCTTGCGATCTGGCCACTTTCTCTTCCTCAATGATTCCTGAGATCTTTGGGAGGCAATGTGATGTGATACAAGTGTTGCATTTAGGGCTAAGAATTCTGTAGTCTCATATTCTCATCACCTACCTTCTTGAGATTGAGTGTTGTCTTGGTTAGTGTTTTGGTCAACTTGACACAAGCTGAAATTATCAGCCAAGAGGGAAATGCAAATCAGAAAATGTCCCCATAAGACTGGCCTATAGGCAACCATATAGGGCATTTTCTTAATTAGTGATTGATATGAAGGGCCTAACCATTGTAGGCGGTTCCATGCCTGAGCAGGTGGTCTTGGGTTGTAAAAGAAAACAGGCTGAACAAACCAGGAGGAGTAAGCTAGTAGGTAGCTTTCCTGCATGACCTATGCTTTGGTTCCTTCATCCAGGTTCATGCTCTGAGTTCTTATTCTGACATACTTCAGTGATAGTGTGACCTGAGATTTGTAAACTTATGGTCATGGTCTTTATCAAAGAAATAGAAACCTTAATTAAGACAGAAAATGTTACCATAATTAGAGCATTGCTGGGACAGATATGGCCATTTGGAGGGGCATATTATGGAAGGATTTTGTAACTTAGGTCTGGAAAAGCCATTGAGCATACAGAGCTTAATGATGTATTGTTGTAGGAACTTAGAAGATAACGCTGATGGAAGAGCACAGAATGGAAAACTGGCTGCTGAAGTTTTGGAGGCAAATTTGAAAGTCCCTTACAGACTCTTTTGGTGCCATTAAATATTTTGAGTTAAGAATCAGTGGTTCAGTAGCAGTCCAGTCATCCTTGCTCCACATCTAGTATCCTCCTATGAGTGAGTACATACCATGTTTGTGTTTCTGATTCTGGGTTACCTCACTCAGGATGATTTTTTCTAGATCCATCCATTTGCCTGCAAACCTCATGATGTCATTGTTTTTCTCTGCTGAGTAGTATTCCATTGTGTATATGTACCACATTTTATTTATCCATTCTTCAGTTGAAGGGCATCTAGGTTGTTTCCAGGTTCTGGCTATTACAAACAATGCTGATATGAACATAGCTGAGCAAGTGCTCTTGTGGTATGATTGAGCATTCCTTGGGTATATGCTCAAGAGTGGTATAGCTGGATCTTGGGGGAGATTGATTCTCAGTTTTCTAAGAAAGCGCCATATTGATTTCCAGGGAGGCTACCTGGAAAACAGGACCCCAAGAAAGACATGGGGATTGCCCAATGATGGAGAAATGGATGAGATCTTCATGAACAGCCTGGACATAAGTGGGGGAAATGAAGGGCGAGGGTCAAGGGAAAGAGAGCTTGGGGGAGCGGGAGTCCCCAGATGGATCAACAACAGAGAGGGAGAACAAGGAATAGGAGACCATGATAAATGAAGACCACATGAGAATAGGAAGAAGCAAAGTGCTAGAGAGGCCCACAGAAATCCACAAAGATACCCCCACAATAGACTGCTGGCAATGGTCGAGAGACAGCCCAAACTGACCCACTCTGGTGATGGGATGGCCAAACACCCTAATTGTCATGCTAGAAACCCCACCCAATGACTGAGGGATCTGGAAGCAGAGATCCACGGCTAGGCCCCGGGTGGAGCTCCGGGAGTCCAACTAGCGAGAAAGAGGAGGGTTGATATGAGCGAGAATTGTTGAGACCAAGGTTGGATAAAGCACAGGGACAAATAGCCAAATGAATGGAAACACATGAACTATGAACCAATGGCTGAGGGGCCCCCAACTGGATCAGGCCCTCTGAATGGGTGAGACAGTTGATTGGCTTGATCTGTTTGGGAGGCTTCCAGGCCTGTGCTCACTGCATGAGTTGGCTGTTTGAAACCTGGGGCTTATGCAGGGTAGCTTGGCTTGGCCTGGGAGGAGGGGACTGGCCTTGCCTGGACTGAGTCTACCAGGTTGATCTCAGTCCTTGGGGGAGGCTTTGCCCTGGAGGAGGTGGAAATGGGGGGTGAGCTGGGGGGAAGGGGAGGGGGCGGGAGGGGGGAGA